>CAKAOI010052596.1:11548-22901 GCA_916701655.1 Sebastiscus albofasciatus
CATACTCGTCCGTACTACGTAGGTTATCATGTAAAACTTATATCCCCTTTAACTACACATATGTAAATCACAGTATTGTGTCCAGGGTGTGTGTGTGCGTGTGTGTGTGTGTGTGTCAACTCACGGCGTTGTCCAGGAGGTCTTGGCTGTCCTCTCCTCCCATGTTGAGGGCTGACATTGAGGTAGTGTCGTCACTCTCGGCCCCCTCCTGGACAGCCAGCTCCTGGTTTCTCCTCTTTCCCTTCTTCTTCTTCTCCACCGGCGCTGCGCCAGGATCTCTGAGAGGAGAGAAATCCTGATGAGTCATTAACTGATCCAGAGGATCCCTGAGGAGTTCTACAGGGCTGCTGCACACTAATATTTCATCTCACTCTCTTCTAATCTCTCTGGGTACCATTATGTCCTGATAATGAAGACAAAGGACAACCACTGTCCAATCAATGAGACCAACCAGCTGGTGAGATGCTGGCCAAGAGACTGGAGCACGCTTTGGACCAGAAGGAAACAGGTCTATGGTGATCTAATGACTCACACAATCAACTGAGAGATCACTTCTTCAGGACAGCAGCAGAGCATCTTTAGCTCGTGTTAGCTGAGTGAAACAAGCATCGCTTTGGGCGTCATTTCATCACATCATTCAGGGATGTGATCAGATTACATGAAGAAAGTAGAAACCAACGGGGAGCTGGAGACGGAGGTCTCCATCCAGTTGTACAGACGTGATGAAGAGGTGGAGGAGGACGGAGAAATGAAAACAATTCATGCACTTAAAGGGGATTTTTCAACCTGGACCCTACTTTCCCATATTGTTCTGTCTAACGGACTAATGGTTGGTGTCCACAGGGTTGTGTTTCTTATGGCGAGGGATCTCCTTTCTTCTTAGCATTGGACGCTTGATGGGCTGCACTAGACACTCAGCACCTGATTGGACGAACGCTTTCCCTCGCGGGCTGCTGCTCCCAGCTTTCAAACCAGAACCAACACAGCGGCTCGTTTGGAAACTTTCTTCTCTTCTATCATGAAAATAGCTCACTGAAAACATTTAATGAGAGAAATAATCCCTGCAGATTAGGGATGTCCATAGTTAACCGTTTAACCAACATTAAGGATTTTAACCGATTAACGCTGGAGTTGCAGGATACAGGAAGTCGGCTCCGGTCTCTGGCTCGCTTGAGCGGAGAGGAGGAGTTGTAGTTTTGTAGCATTTATTCACTGACAAATAAACTGTCCACACACTGCTACACCTACGTTCACAGCTAGAACGCCACCAACAACCTCACAGTCACTGCCAACACACACATGGACACTCGTTAAACTTACGTCGCGCTGACAGACTGCATGTGTGTGGCTGCGGCGAGCACAAAGCCTCCGG
The DNA here is from genome assembly GCA_916701655.1 of Sebastiscus albofasciatus. NCBI lineage: Eukaryota > Metazoa > Chordata > Actinopteri > Perciformes > Sebastidae > Sebastiscus > Sebastiscus albofasciatus. Next base: position 12,921 of record CAKAOI010052596.1, read on the forward strand.
CAATGCTGGAGCTGCTAACGTAGCACAAATACACACACTGTTTGTCGGACAATCGCTATCTTTAATTCGGACAGACAGAGTGTCGTAACGCCGGGCAGACACACAGCTGACAACCTGCTAAACTAAACTAAATGTGTGGTGGAGACTTTTACTGGGAAAGTGGCTGCATGTCCGCGACACTACACGCAGCATCGTAGCTGCTAAGTTAACGCTCCCGAACGGTGAACTGGGTTCTCAGTTGTGCTCAGACACTGCAGCTGGTACGAGGCACACATCTTGTCGGTTAACAGTTAATAATCGGTTAGCGAGGGTCGGTTAAGAACATTTTTCAAAATGAGCATCCCTAATGCAGATGAATCTGTCTTTAAGAGTTACGTCAGACGCCGAGACCTCAACTTTATGCAGAATAGGAGCGGGCGAGGTGACGCCCCGTCTCTTGAATCACGCCACCACGCTGCCAGAATGCATTGCATAGCTGCCTACATAGACAATGAATGGGAAGCGTGTAAAGGTCAGAGGCTGTGGACACGTACCATAACAGGGACAGCAGTGTGTGAAACTGGTCCAGTATTTAGGGAGAGCGCTGTAGACGGCAGCTACACACAGGCTGTAATGTAATCCTATCGGGTCAAACTGGCACCGCCATTTACATCCACTAACAGTGCTGGTTTTTACCATGACGGGCTCTGATTGTTATTATAAGTGTCTGACATTATGAAAGAGTTTCGCTGAAGGAGAAGTCTCGTTGTGAAATCTGGCGAGGCGACGTGTTGTCGGAAGACAGCCGTGGAATAGTGGAATACATCCACGGTGGGAACAGGAGTGCTTTGTTGTGTTGGAGGACTGAAAGTGAAGCTTTAGATGAGTTCCACAATGTGGATGAGCTCTTTGAATCTGATGGCCACCCGTGTTTATTTGCGTCAGAGTATACGGATATTCAGATTTCACAACGAGACGTCTCCTTGAGCAGGACTTGGACACAATAACAAACAGATCGGATCAAGAGAAAGGTCAGAAAACGGTTTTATTTCTCTGTAGGATTCATAATGTTGTCAGATACTAGAATAATAATCTGATCCTGTCAGTGACAACAAGAACTTTTAGTGGATGTAAACACTAGAGCTGGGACAATCCACCTATCTCCTGATTCTATACTATCACCATACTCGGGTGCTGATTCGATATGTATTGTGATTTTTAAGTATTGTGATTCCATATTGTGATTTATTGTGGTTGTTGTTAACTTGTTTACCACCAGACCATGGGAACAAGTTGAATCATACACTTCTAGGGACTTTTACTTTGGAAAACCTCTAAATGAATCCAGTAAAAATGTTTGATTTTCAGCATGTATGTAGTCAGAGATGTCCTGAAGTCAATATATCAGTCATTGTCAGCGATTATTTATTACATTTGTTATCTAGCTCCGTTCTCTTTATCCATCCATGGTCAGCTCCATCGGGGCCGTTTGAATGCAAAGAACACAAATATCAGTATCTGGGTGCTCTACAGTTGTAGCGTCGGCCCATTTGGCCACCGAGATGAGAGCAACGGCCGGCTTGACCGCACGTTACCGCGATACGATAACGATAGCTCTGCTTTCCCTGCGATGTGTGAAACCCAAAGTGTTTCCATCCTTTACTGGATGTGTAGTGTTTACCACGCTGGATTTAACATGGGAGGGTGCAGGTCGTATCCACGCTGACCCTCCAACGTTTTAGACTCTCTGAGGTTTGTTTTGATTGACGGATACGGAACGGATATGACGTCACGTTACTCAGACTACCACAATAAAAGCGGTAACTTCCTTCTACCTCCACATAGACTCAGATGAAGCAAATAAATCGATTCTGACATTAAAACATCTGTTTAGAAATCGTAAAAAAAACAATAATAATAATTGCGATACATAGGTGAATTGATTTTTCCCACCTCTATTAAACCAACGGTACCAGGTTGCCCCAAATAATTACATTACAGCCCGTTTAACAGCTGGCAGCTGCAGCGTTCTCCCTCAATACTGGACCAGTTTCACAAATTCCCCATCAATCAGGTAGACACAAAAACACAGAGAAATGGGGTCCAGGTTGAAAAATACCAAAGTTACCCATTAAAGCTGCACACTCGTGAAAGTGTAACAAGGTTTTATCTGATGTCCAAATAAACGATGTGTCTGCCGAGAGTATCATCCACCAGCTCCTCTCCAGCGTTGTTTTGTCAGTTCATACTTTAATACAGGAAGAGACCGACGTCTGGGCCACTGAGCCGAACATGCATCTGACCTGAGTTTGACCCGTTCATCAGACTGATTCATGTGTCACAGAGAGACGGTGTGTCTGCAGCAGCCAGTGTTACACACACACACACAGACCTACAACTACTGCAGCAACATTACCCACCTATTAACACATGAATTCATCTATATTAATATACACGCTGAGCAGTATCTCTAATAGAGGAGTTGAGGAGGAAAAGTGAGCCGGTTCATTCTTTTCCCAGATTACTAAATCTGAGCTTCATTCTAGAGGCTCATTTATTGTGGATCCTTGTTGTTCTCTCCCTCCCCTCTTTTCTCTGTAAATATAGCCTGACAGTGAAACACTGGTCAGAGAGTTTCCCAGAGAACAATTGCATCATTTGTTGGGGATGACCGCCTCGCTCTTTCTAACTCCATCAGTGTCCACTTCTTCTCTAACCAGTCAGGATCAGGTCTTACCTGGGCTCCCCTCTCTAGCCTATCAGGATCATGTCTTACCTGGGCTCCCCTCTCTAGCCTATCAGGATCATGTCTTACCTGGGCTCCCCTCTCTAGCCTATCAGGATCAGGTCTTACCTGGGCTCCCCTCTCTAGCCTATCAGGATCATGTCTTACATGGGCTCCTCTCTCTAGCCTATCAGGATCATGTCTTACCTGGGCTCCCCTCTCTAGCCTATCAGGATCATGTCTTACCTGGGCTCCCCTCTCTAGCCTATCAGGATCAGGTCTTACCTGGGCTCCCCTCTCTAGCCTATCAGGATCATGTCTTACATGGGCTCCTCTCTCTAGCCTATCAGGATCATGTCTTACCTGGGCTCCCCTCTCTAGCCTATCAGGATCATGTCTTACCTGGGCTCCCCTCTCTAGCCTATCAGGATCAGGTCTTACCTGGGCTCCCCTCTCTAGCCTATCAGGATCATGTCTTACATGGGCTCCTCTCTCTAGCCTATCAGGATCATGTCTTACCTGGGCTCCCCTCTCTAGCCTATCAGGATCATGTCTTACCTGGGCTCCCCTCTCTAGCCTATCAGGATCAGGTCTTACCTGGGCTCCCCTCTCTAGCCTATCAGGATCATGTCTTACATGGGCTCCTCTCTCTAGCCTATCAGGATCATGTCTTACCTGGGCTCCCCTCTCTAGCCTATCAGGATCATGTCTTACCTGGGCTCCCCTCTCTAGCCTATCAGGATCAGGTCTTACCTGGGCTCCCCTCTCTAGCCTATCAGGATCATGTCTTACATGGGCTCCTCTCTCTAGCCTATCAGGATCATGTCTTACCTGGGCTCCCCTCTCTAGCCTATCAGGATCATGTCTTACCTGGGCTCCCCTCTCTAGCCTATCAGGATCAGGTCTTACCTGGGCTCCCCTCTCTAGCCTATCAGGATCATGTCTTACATGGGCTCCTCTCTCTAGCCTATCAGGATCATGTCTTACCTGGGCTCCCCTCTCTAGCCTATCAGGATCATGTCTTACCTGGGCTCCCCTCTCTAGCCTATCAGGATCAGGTCTTACCTGGGCTCCCCTCTCTAGCCTATCAGGATCATGTCTTACATGGGCTCCTCTCTCTAGCCTATCAGGATCATGTCTTACCTGGGCTCCCCTCTCTAGCCTATCAGGATCATGTCTTACCTGGGCTCCCCTCTCTAGCCTATCAGGATCAGGTCTTACCTGGGCTCCCCTCTCTAGCCTATCAGGATCATGACTTACATGGGCTCCTCTCTCTCTCTCTAGCCTATCAGGATCAGGTCTTACCTGGGCTCCTCTCTCTCTCTCTAGCCTACCAGGATCAGGTCTTACCTGGGCTCCTCTCTCTCTCTTTAGCCTATCAGGATCAGGTCTTACCTGGGCTCCTCTCTCTCTAGCCTACCAGGATCAGGTCTTACCTGGGTTTGCGGCCCCTCTGTTTTGGCGCTGAGGGGACGGGGGTCTTGCTGTTGGCCTGTCTGTGGTTCTTTCCGTGGCTCTGGGCACCTTTAGTGAGGACACCCGGGGTAGGAGGAGGTGCTGGAGGAGTACAGAAAGACAGAGACACTTGTTGACCTGAACCTGATCTCTCCATCATGGTTCCAGTTTACTGTCTGTTGCTGGGTGGTTCGATTCCCAGCAGAGGAACCTCAGACTCACAACTCATCCTGTCACCAGTCTAATGTCATGGCAATCCATCCAATAACTGTTGAGACCTTCCACACCAGACCTCATGATGGCACTAGACGTGTGAGTGTGGTTGTGGGTGTCGGTGTGGTTGTGGGTGTCGGTGTGGTTGTGAGTGTTGGTGTGGTTGTGAGTGTCGGTGTGGTTGTGAGTGTCGGTGTGGTTGTGGGTGTCGGTGTGGTTGTGAGTGTCGGTGTGGTTGTGAGTGTCGGTGTGGTTGTGAGTGTTGGTGTGGTTGTGAGTGTCGGTGTGGTTGTGGGTGTCGGTGTGGTTGTGAGTGTTGGTGTGGTTGTGAGTGTTGGTGTGGTTGTGGGTGTCGGTGTGGTTGTGAGTGTTGGTGTGGTTGTGAGTGTTGGTGTGGTTGTGAGTGTCGGTGTGGTTGTGGGTGTCGGTGTGGTTGCGGGTTGTCGGTGTGGGTGTCGGTGTCGTTGTGGTTGTGGGTGTCAGAGCCGATGCGGGTGTTGTTGTGGGTGTCGGTGTGGTTGTGGGTGTGGGTGTTGGTGTTGGTGTGGTTGTGGGTGTCGGTGTGGGTGTTGGTGTGGGTGTGGGTGTGGTTGTGGTTGTGGGTGTGGATGTTGGTTTGGGTGCGGATGTTGGTGACAGTGTGGGTGTGGGTGTGGGTGTTGGTGACAGTGTGGGTGACATTGTCGGTGACAGTGTGGGTGACATTGTCGGTGACAGTGTGGGTGCCAGTGACAGTGTAGGTGTCGTTGTCGGTGACAGTGTGGGTGCCAGTGACAGTGTAGGTGTCGTTGTCGGTGACAGTGTGAGTGTGGGTGCCGGTGACAGTGTGGGTGTCGTTGTCGGTGACAGTGTGGGTGCCGGTGACTGTGGGTGTCGTTATCGGTGACAGTGTGGGTGCCGGTGACAGTGTGGGTGCCGGTGACGGTGTGGGTGCGGGTGTTGGTGTCGATGTAGGTGCGGGTGTTGGTGTGGGTGTCGGTGACAGTGTGGGTGTCGGTGTGTTTGTGGGTGTCGATGACAGTGTGGGTGCCGGTGACAGTGTGGGTGTCAATAACAGTGTGGGTGTCGGTGTCGATGACAGTGTGGATGCCGGTGACAGTGTTGGTGCCGGTGACAGTGTGGGTGCCAGTGACAGTGTGGGTGTGGGTGTCGGTGTTGATTACAGTGTGGGTGCCGGTGTCGGTGTTGATGACAGTGTGGGTGCCGGTGACAGTGTGGGTGCCGGTGACAGTATAGGTGTGGGTGTCGGTGTCTATGACAGTGTGGGTGCCGGTGACAGTGTGGGTGTCAGTGTCGATGACAGCGTGGGTGCCAGTGAGGGTGTCGATGACAGTGTGGATGCCGGTGACAGTGTTGGTGCCGGTGACAGTGTTGGTGCCGGTGACAGTGTGGGTGTGGGTGTCGGTATTGATGACAGTGTGGGTGCCGGTGACAGTGTGGGTGCCGGTGACAGTGTAGGTGTGGGTGTCGGTGTCTATGACAGTGTGGGTGCCGGTGACAGTGTGGGTGTGGGGGTCAGCGTGGGTGCGTACCTTGATTGACGGGTACAGGAGGAAGGACTTTGACCTTGGGTTTCCTTCCTCTTTTGCCAGGCACCTTGATCGGTAGCTGAGCCGGACCATGGGCCGCCGTGGCCCCTGATGTTTTCGCCGCCGTGGCCCCTGATGTTTTCCCCACCGCCACGTTCTTCATCAGCTCCACTCTGCTCTCCTTCCCCTTGGTCCGACGCTCCTTCTTCTCCTTGCTCTTCCTCAGCGTAATCACCGCCGCCACCTTCTCCTCCTTCCGTTTCTTTGGTTTGCTGCCGTCCCTCTCCTCCACCTCCCCTCCTCCTTTCTCCCGCTCTCTCTTGTCCTTTTTCTTCCGTTTCTTCTTCACCCTGCCTCCTCCTCCTCCTCCTCCTCCTCCATCGTCCTCCTCACTCGGGGAGGAAGGAGGTCGTGGGGCTCCTCCGGAGTGCTTAGCGGCGTGGGCCCCGGCCGCCGCGCAGTGATTGGACGTCGCCATGCTGCCCACAGGTTTGAGGAGGCGGAGCTGGTCCTTGGCGCCCACGACCAGGTGACCCCGTGGGATTGTGGGAACTGTGGTTTGTGCGTTAGTCTTTTGGTCCGAGGCGGAGGAGGAGGCGGCTGCAGCGGAGGCCGGAGGAGGCGTGTGCTTCAGGACACCAGTGAACAGCTGGGGAAACCAAAACAATCATCATCATCATCATCATCATCATCATCATTTTGGCGTCATTCATTCATTGTAGTCGCTCTGACAAACAACGCATAACGCCATTTCGGACTGAAAACTCGTATTATATTTATAATATTTTATTGTTCAATATTAGGACATTTCAGGAGAAACATGACAATAGAATAGAACCAAATTTAGTTTTACTTTTGTACAGCTCTCTGTAGGCGGACGTTTTACCAAAGAACGTCTATCGCCAAGAAGTGAAAGTCAATAGTTCGTTCCATGTCAACATCAGCACCCTGCAGTAGAGCTACGCTTCCACCATTTTGGACTGAAAGCGACTACCGGACGCCAGTGAAACATCCGCCCACAAAGAGCCGTACAAAAGTAAAACTACATTATTTCTATTTTATGGTCATATTCTACTGAAATGGTGTTGAACATTGAAATATTATAAATATAATACGAGTTTTCAGTCCAAAATAGCGGCTGTTGTAAAAAAAAAACCTTTACTTCTAAACTTTTTGTCTCTGATGTTGAGCTACTGTCAACGAACACTTCCTGCACAGATGTTTCACAATAAAAGCTCTCCAGCAGCTAAAAGGGCATCAGCCGTCCTGTCCTGGTTCCTTTAATGTGAAACATCTGCAGGACGTTTCCCTCCAGAGTGGTTTCACACTGATGGCATGCATCCTGTCCATGAGGGAAGTCCTGCAGCAGGTCTGTGGGATTCCCACCATCTGTAACACTAACGGAGGATCGCTGCAGGCTGAGGGAGCGCCTGATTCTCACACCAGCTCAAAGACATTTAGGTGGGAAGCAGAGCTAAATAAAAGAGCTAAATATGATAATCTGTCTCCGGTGTCTGCATAAATATAAATATTCATGACTAGTAGGTGGACCTCTAGGTCAGCGTAGCATGTGGGAAGATACATCTATCCATTTAAATCAAAACTGCAGAGATGCTTCGGTATCCGTCGGCGCCGTTACGTCACAGAGACCAACATTGAGATTCCACCCAGGTTAAATAAAGCTAGTTATGAATTCTGGAGGACTTGAATCAGGAGCCTGATGTACTGCAGGCTACATGGTAAACTCACTTCTTCTGCACCGTTACAGACTCTAAATGTCTGCCACAGTCAGAGCTTTAGTTAAGATAGCAGGTCAGCAGTAGATGTCACATAGAAGTGGTGTACATCTGAGAAGCTGGGAACCTGAAGATCAATTTGAGATGCAGCTCAGCACTGTGTGTCAAGTTCTTGTATTATAAATCAGAAATAAACTAGGGATGCTTATTTTGAAAAAAAAAATGTAACCAATAACTGACCCTCGTTAACCGATTATTAACCGTTAACCAATAAGATTAATGCGTCTCATGCAGCGGTGCACCAGCTGCAGTGTATGAGCACAACAGACAACTGAGTCTCCAGTTCACCATCAGGACAGTTACTGTAGTAGCCACGGTGCTGCGTTCACTGTCTCCAGTTCACCATCAGGAGAGTTACTGTAGTAGCCACGGTGCTGCGTTCACTGTCTCCAGTTCACCATCAGGAGAGTTACTGTAGCAGCCAAGGTGCTGTGTTCACTGTCTCCAGTTCACCGTCAGTACAGTTACTGTAGCAGCCACGGTGCTGCGTTCACTGTCTCCAGTTCACCGTCAGGACAGTTACTGTAGCAGCCACGGCGCTGCGTTCACTGTCTCCAGTTCACCGTCAGGACAGTTACTGTAGCAACCACGGTGCTGCGTTCACTGTCTCCAGTTCACCGTCAGGACAGTTACTGTAGTAGCCACAATGCTGCGTGTAGTGTCGCGGACATGCAGCCACTTTCCCAGTAAACGTGTCCACTGCACATTAGTTTAGTTTAGCAGGTTGTCAGCTGTGTGTCTGCCCGGCGTAACAATAGGTAGTGTCCTCTTCCTGGGAGCTTGGTTCAAGCAAGTTCAAGACGAGAGCCAACTTCCTGTATATGTAACTCCGGCTCAGACTCTCTTAAGGTGGACTGTTAAGGTGGACCAGCTTTTCCCCTTAAAGTGACGAGCTGCTCCTTTTTAATTAATTATTAATATTTCTTTTAACCGTTTAACTGATAGCATTAGTCGGTTAAAATTCTTAATGTCAATTAACGGTTAAACAATTAATTATTAACATCCCTATCCAGGACCCTGACATCTACCATGGAAACCACCACGGAGTAGCAATCAATCCATCAGCCAAACTATCAATATTTGAAACCAATCAATAGTGAATGACCAGCGAGTGTTGGAAGGAGTGAGGGCAGGTCGTATGGAGGACAGAGAGTCAATAAGCTGTTCAGCTGAAGCAGTTAACAGACACTAAAACCACTGCTAATGTCAGCCTCACAGTCATCACTGACTCGGGTACGGTCTCAACTTTTTAATTCCGTCAATCAATTAAAATATTTAATCGTGATTAATCGCACATTTTTTATCTGTTCAAAATGTACCTTAAAGGGAGATTTGTCAGGTATTATAGTATCATAAAGTGGGCATGTCTGTAAAGGGGAGACTCGTGGGTACCCATAGAACACATTTACATTCACTGATCTGGAGGTCAGAGGTCAAGGGACCCCTTTGAAAATGGACATGACAATTTTTCCTCGCCAACATTTAGCGCAAGTTTGGAGCGTTATTTAACCTCCTTCACGGCAGCCTAGTGTAACATTTAACGACACAGTGTGCTGCTTCTCGTGTAGAACTCCAGACTCAGAAACAGAGCGATGAGGACGGCAGGCAGGCTGGAGATAAACAGGTATGGAACAGCAGCTGTGTTTAATATACATACAGTCTGTTGTCTCTTTACACTGCTGCTGCTGCTGCTGGTGGTGGTGGGCTCGGTCCATCTGGACGTGATGTGAGAGACTGAACGGCGTCCGTATGTTTCCCCACCGACGTCACCGCCACTAACTGTAGCACATTTCTGCACTTGGCAGAAGAAGAGATTGTGTTTGTGAAGAGGAGCCAGAGCCGCTCATTACTGTGATTATGTGGAATTTAAAATCAGAAAAGGTTGAGCTCTGAACACGGCATTCTGCAGAGGTCCGGTAGCAACAACACGGGCTGGTCAGAGCCAGCCATTCACCCACACACCCACACACACACACACACACACACACACACACACACACACTAGGGGTTTCTCTGGGTTTTTAGAGGGCGGAGGTGCTGTGCAGTTGTTGAGGTTTGACTTAAAACTACGCAACTGGTATCGACTACTACATTTCTGTATGGTGACATCACTATTGGAGACCTATGGGAACTGTATTATTTTAATTTTTTATGATTTTGAAATATATTTTTTAACGCCAGAATAGATATATTTGCTTCATCTGAGTCTATGTGGAGGTAGAAGGAAGTTACCGCTTTTATTGTTGTAGTCTGAGTAACGTGACGTCATATCCGTTCCGTATCC
>CAKAOI010052597.1:0-12711 GCA_916701655.1 Sebastiscus albofasciatus
TTATAGAATGCTACATGAAGCAGATAATCCAGTGTATTTGCTTTTTAAGAATGAATGGATATAGTACAGCATTTGGCATCAATACAGAAGTTAATAGCAGTGTTCCTCATTGTTTCATCTTTGTTGTAAAGAATATTTTTTAATGTAAATAAACAAATTTTATGCTGTGTGCTACTTGCATCAATGACATAACAAAAAAAAAATCAGAATCTTATCAGAATTAATTTTATTTTACATAACGGTCATTTTACAAAATTACCATTAAAACCATAATTACAAATTCCATAATAAAATGAGACTGTAGGCTGTTGACATTAGTAACTTGATGAAAAACAAGAACGCCTGAGTTTCATTATTATACTATATAATTATACTATATTATTATATTATTATTAGCGCTTCGTGTTTCCGCCAGTCAGTTTCGTTTCTGGAGTAGAGCTCAGAAACTATTTCACTTATGAACTTCAAATTTGGCATGATGGTTGACAGTGTGGTCTAGTTGTGCCTTTTGGGGGTTAGAAGTCCAGGGTGATCACAACTGTTGCCATTTTTGCCTTCTTCTGTTTGAGGTGAGGTTCTTTCGGTGTACATTGTAACTAAAACAATCTGCTTTGAGGTGACATTATTTCGGTGAACACTAGTTAAAACAATCAGGTAAAATTAAATGTTAGGAATTTCTTTTTCATTGTTGAGCATTAAGCTCTTATACAGCAATGTCTTAAATTTAAATTGCTACAAATCTGCTAAGTTGAATGACTGGCTTATTATCAGCAGTGGAGTAACAGTTCCCCAGGCTGAGGTGTTGATGACATCAGTTCTTGGGCAGTGTGTCCATGTACTTGCAGATGATTGCCAGCATGACCTCATCAGCCCCTCCACCGATCGATAACAACCTGGAATCCCTGTGGAACGAACAAGATTAATACAACGATCATCTAAATTTCCTTCAATATTTGATTTACTTAAACCTGCATCATTAGGCGAAAAATTCCATAATAACCTTTCAACATAATTCAAGTGTTCTGAGAGATAACTAGACTTCTGCACCTCCTCATGGCTCTGTTTTCAGGCTTTAAAAAAAAATCTAGCCCGTAATGCGAGACTTTGGCCAATCACAGGTCATTTCAGAGAGAGAGCGTTCCTATTGGCTGTTCATTCAACGGAGGCAGCTGTCAATCACTCACATACTAGGCAGCGCTGATCAACTGTAATGCTTATTTCTCGCCTCAAATGTTTTCAGAAACATCTTGTAGTGTACCGTTTAGCTGTAAAATGAGAAAGTTTGCTCCGGCTGGTGGGCGGTGCTATTTCCTCAACTGATCTCATCATTTTACAGCTAAACAGTTCACTACCAGATGTTTCTGGAAACATTTTGAGGTGAGAAATAGACATTACAGTAACAGAATATTGATTCATATTTGATCAGCGCTGCCTAGTTTGCTTGATCGAAGTTCACGAGTGATTGACAGCTGCTCAGAGACGGCAAGGCTCCAGCTCGGCCCGATTAGTTGTTTGATGCACATGATTTTTTTTTTCCAGATTACCTGTCTCATGCACTACTGTCAGGATATAATGACTATTTTATAAAAATAACTTTTTTGAATCATATTTGCTCCAATTCTACACCACTGCAGCTTCAAATAATAACAGCAATGATTTTCTTTCTCTCTCACTAAAAGCAACATTGTGCATCCGGCTGCATTATCTGCCCCGTCAGTAGATGTCAGCACAGTGTAAAAAAGGGATCCAGAGAATCTGAATCAGTGTTACTTGATTATACACTGAATGAACAAACAAGGAGACTTGCAGCCCAACGTTGCACAACAGGCGACCGAGCCTAATTGCATGTCTTCAAGAATTATAATCACTTGATCACATGCTATCATGTTTATGTAGAAGCCATCAATCAACCTGGTTTAACAACACATTGACTGTGAGCTTTATCAAGCTCCTGCCAGGCTGGTGAGGTTGCTCTTACCATGGAAATGTTATACCGTCACAAAAAGCATAGTTGGCAGACAAATATAACCATAGTTGGCTACCAACCTGTGTCAGTGACTGGTGCTGCCATGTCATGGGTTTTGCGCTCAGATATTATTTGTTTTTTTTTGGGATGAGATCAAAAAAGTGCACAGGGGTGAAAACAATTGAAAATCATGTTACAGTATAGACCTTTTCATTGTCATTCTGTTGCTAGGGCTTGCCGGTTTACTTCCTGTCAGGTACTGCATTAACAAATATTGCAACAGGAAATACAAAAAGGGCCCATTTCTAATGTTTATGATGTCAAATTTGAAAAGGTCTATGGGCTATAAATCACCACGATGGAGAAAACAGGACTGAACAAAAGACATTTCATTCACCTGTAAAATCTGCTGACCAGCACGTCACTGGTGAAGCCCATTCCTCCCCAGTACTGCAGACAGCTGTCGCCAACCTCCCTGGCCAGGCGGCCCCCCTTTAATTTGGCCATGGATGCCAACTTGGTGACATCATTGCCTTTGATGTACATTGCTGCAGGAGAAAAAAAAAGGAATTATAAGGAATGTAGAGAAGGAAAAAAAAGACAATACATAAATGTGATTCAGTTTCAGAGTTACTGCTGGCTGGTCAATGCCTCTATTGTAGGTACCCTCCAGAGGAACATGTGTGAGCTGCATGATTCAGTGTGTAAAGAAGTTTGTTTGTGCATCTGTGCACGTATGCGTGTTTATCTACCTGTGCCAAACAGATTCAAAAGCTTTGTTCTGTTTCTGGGCAAGCGAATCGAACCAGCTCGATGAATTAATTCAACGAGAAAAATCACAACCCTTGAACACCCGCCCGCCAGATGCACACCCACGTACTCATCATATCATAAACACAGCAGTGTAAAGCACTTGGGATGTATTTTGGAGGAGCTGGGCATGCGCCAGTTTTTCAGGTGGCCAAGCCTGTGGGGGTTTTGATGTTACGCTGGTACACACAAAAACAACAGTAGTTTGGTTGGGCGAGTCGGCCAATAATGGTTTATCTGTCCACATGTAAGTGTCCTCGAGCAAAACACTCGACCCGAAATTGCTCCAAAACATCACTTACCATTTTAAGAAATATATATTTACGTTCTTTGTGAAGCAAATACAAATTAACTCGATAAAAAATGAATAATATAATTACATGGAAAGACAGAAAAGGCAATGTTAGCATAGCTCTTGAATGCCTGTGAAATATTACTTAAAAAAAAAAGTAGGATAGAACTGTACTCCAGATCAAACATAGAGGGAAAATCACCAGTTTCAGGCAACTCCTCCTTGAAAATGTTGTTGCTCTAGCAATCTAGAAGCAACTTGATGCCAAAACTAACAATTACTGCTCTGTCTATAGCCGGCCGACCATATTGTTGCTCACTGTTAACTTATCACTCCTTACAGGGACTGTTTGTAACTTTTTACACGTATAAATCTACCGGGTCTGTTTCCCATGCGCGCTTGCACATGCGCGCTCGCACATGCGCGCTCGCGTGTGGCCGGAGTCCCTGCTGTACTCTGCTCCTCTGCCTGCCTGCTTGCCTTCATTCACATACCGCGCGCATTCTCGCTGTCTCGCTGTCTCGCTCCACCTCTACACGTGCATGCGCGCTCACTCCACACTGCAGAAGAGTTAGTTTAGCTTTGAGAATATCTAGTGAATGTACAGTGGACGTTTGTGCAGAAATAACTGCTGCAGCTCCTCCAGACCAACAGAGGTTTTCCGTGTCTTGTGAAGTGACGGGGCTCCGCAGCCAGAAACGTTATCGTCTCCGACCAGGTGCCGGAGGGAGACACCGGTACCCGGTTGGAGACAATAACGTTTCTCTTCCTACTTCAGCCCCGGAGGCTGAGGCAGGAAAAGCCAACACTAGGATCAGCAGTGATTCATGGAGAGACCTTCGTCTGGTCAGCTAACATTACTGCCAAGCAGGTGAAATATAGAGTGAAATTGTGTTTTTAGCTGACGTGTGTCGCCTCACTGTTTTGAGCGATGCTTGTTCATGTCTATTTAGAGCAAGCAAGCGTGAGCCTGACGTTGACTTTCATTGACTTGACGGCCACAGGTGTCGCTATTAACAAACAATTCTGAAAGTTACAAACAGTCCCTTTAATAGTAAGCTACCACATTATTCTCCAGCCTGCACTGTGTCCTCTATCTTTTAAACCAACCTGCTGCATTGTACATGGACAAATTACCCACTCAAGGCTAGTTTGGCATTCACATCATTCTTTCAGAGCAAAGTCAACTGTGGCCTCTATTACCGAGGCCTCACTCTTATCTACGGTATTAAGTGCTGCGAGGACAGCTGCATGCATTCATTTGGTAGGGTTTTCCTAAAATACAGCACATGCTAATCTAGGCATGTACAGTATGTTACTAATCCTGGCCTGGGTTTTAAGGGATATGCAATGTCGGGAGGTGAAATAACTGCATCTTCCTTACCTTATGCAGTAAAGGAAACTTAATCTAGAAAAGGTGGATGTTGCAGATAAATGTATATTTTGAAAAGAAACTATTTATATTAATAAATAACATTAATACTTGCCAGGTGGGGGAAAAAACTGATAAAAAGTCACAAACACACACATTCACCCAAGTGTTGTGATGATGCTAATACAACTATACTCATAGTGTGTGTGCCTCCATGCTCTGAGCCAAACATGGAAGACATTAAGAGGGAACAGAGTCATTATTATATCATCAATTTTTCATTTTTGTTATGTTATGTCATGTCCGTATATAAAGCGAGCCCACCTGTAGCACGTTGGAGGAGGGAGCGGAGCAGCTCGACCTCCGTCTGCAGCTCGGCCAACCTGAAGTGAACCACCTGGTGGTGGAGGACAGGCTGCTTGAAGATCTTCCTCTCTCGTGTGTACTGCATGGTGGCCTGGATGACGTTGTCCATCATCGTCACAACTGGAGGTGTTGAGATAGAGAGAGGCAGAGATGTGACTTTACTACTACTGCTTCCATCTGCACTGCAAACATGTCTGTGAGTGCTTGTCACTTTATTATGCACTCGAACAGAATAGGTATGAGAGCAACTTTCCACACTGTAATAAAAAAAAAATGTTTTATTCAAATAAAAAAATATGTTTTATTCAAGTAAAATAAAATTGTGATTAAAAATGTATTAATGCAAATCCAAAAGTTTGATTTGCCGTTGAGCTGAATCTCGTGGGCGGGACCTAATCTGAAAGATGTAAGACACGTCTATTGACGAGTCTTGATCGGAGTGACAGCTTGACAACATCCACTGTTAGTAAACGCACAGCACATCACAAATACAACATAAACTAACATTAGATCGTTGAATACAAATAGTCCTGTTAATAGGAGCTACATACACAACATCATGCCGGCTAATAGGCAGCCTGGGCACGTAACATATCCATGACGAGCGAGTCGCTAGCTAACTGAGCTAAGCTAGCAGCTACAGGCTGACAAAATCATATGTACTTTTTAACCCATTACAATATGACAGATCGTTAAACAAAAGCAATCAACACGCACCAGTTCAAACATGACATTCTTGCCATTACGAAGACAAAAAGTTGATGTGGAATTACTTAATTAAGCCTTCATTTTCTGTCTTCTCCATTCCCACTCTGTCTTCTCCATAGACTTCAAAACTCCCTCTCTCGTTTACGAACAGTGGATGTTGCAAAGCTGTCATTCTGATTGGGACCAGCCAATAGAGACGTGTTCTTACATCTTTCAGCGTAGGTCCGGCCCACGAGATTCAGAACAAAACCTTTGGATTCACAACAAAACGTTTGGATTTGTAAACAAAACTTTTGGATTCGCAAACAAAACTTTTGGATTCGCAAACAAAACTTTTGGATTCCCAAACAAAACTTTTGGATTCGCAAGCAAAACTTTTTGATTTGCAAACAAAACTTTTGGATTTGAAAACAAAACTTGTGGTCCAGAAACAAAACTTTTGGATTCCCAAGCAAACTTTTTGATTCGCGAACAAAACGTTTCGATTCTTAAGCAAAACTTTAGGATTTGCATTAATATATTTTTAATCAAATTTATTTTACATGCAATCAAATATTTTTTGTCAAAAGTTTTGCTCTCAAACCTATTCTGTTTACCAGGCCAGACGCATCGGTGTCAGATTCAGCAACAGCATGTTTACCTTCTCCTAAATAGTTTCTAACAAGTTCTCCCCAAGAAAATATTGATGTACGCTTGTTATTCAAAATCAAAAGCAAACAGCTACTTTACAGGATATTAATAGCTTGAACTATGAGACCTGAACTCCCTAATTCTTGGAAACTGAAACGGAAATGATACCATAATTTAATAAACTGTGCAATCTACAGTTAAGATCTGTAACAACCAGACGAGATGTGATGGAAAACTGAAGTGAGAGTGAAAGATGAAGTGAAAAAGAAAAGTAACTAGGAAAGATGATGTCTGATTACTGGATATGGCTGGAGGAGCGGGGGAGATGGATAACAGTAAGAGAGGCTAACTCACTATTGGCCACTGCCCAGAGCCGCTCTTCCTGGAACTGAAGCATCTGATAGGTGAAGCCCATGCCTTCCTGGCCGATGATGTTCTTGCAGGGCACATGAACGTCATCGAAGAACACTTGGGCTGTGTCCGACGACCACATACCGAGTTTATCAATCTTGCGGGCGATGTGTACTCCTACAGCCGGAAGGGAAACAGAAATAGACGTCATCGTGCGTCTTGGCGAAAGCACTCTAATAATAACAAATTCTACTGATAGAACGGATACAGACATTCGGTAGAGAGGACGTTTTTAGGCTCAGGCAAATCATGTGGGAATAATGCAGTGAATCACCTGCCTTAGTAGAACTGAAAAACACAGAATCTTAAATTTGAGATCTGTTTTTAGATGTGCTTGAATCCCAGGTGATGAATGTGAAAAAAGCCTTCTGATTTTACAGGAAAATCATCCCACAAAATAACTAACAGACTCCTACAGTACCTGGCAGGTTCATGGGCACACAGATGAGGGATTTGTTCCTGTGCGGGGGCCCGTCACTGGTGTTGGCGAGGAGACATATCCAGTCAGCCTGGGTACCGTTGGTGGTCCACATCTTTCCCCCGTTGATCACATATTCATCCCCTTTCCTCACCGCCTTGGTTATGATGCCTGAATTGATGTGTGGTGGAGTGTGTAAATGGATGCAGAGAGAGAGAAAATTGGGACGCTGAGTGCAAGGACAGAAGGTTAAATGGAAAAAGTTTCAACGGATGAATAATCCAAGAAATACAATTTTGGCCCTTAAAATGAAGAGACTTCAGAGCAGAAAGCTTCACCAAAGATATTCCTCTGAGTCTAGAACTGGTGTATTAATGGAAACGGCAAACATAATACATACTAATCCAGAAAAAAGAAGGTAAAAAGTGGTGAAAATTGATGAATTTGAACTTAGTATGTCGCATTGAGCATGAAACCCTCATCTCCTGAGATAATATCAGTGCCAAATTGATTGTAAAACTGCTGTATTCCTGGCTCCTCTATCATCTCTGCAGCACAAGTTCATTCAAAATGGTCCTCCAGGAGCCAAAAAGGAAATTACAGTATATGATAATAAATGACCAGGAGATGATGAAGGAGAGACGCACTTGAGACATCAGAGCCGGCACCGACTTCACTAACTCCCAGACAGGCCACTTTGTCCCCCATGATGGACGGAAGGAGGAACTCTCTCTTTAGCTCAGCTGAACCAAACCTGCAGACACACACACACACATATACAAAAGCATATTAGTTACTATTAATTAGCATTTGACACAAACCAAGAGCCTCGCTTGTTGGTTTCCTGTAAACAAAGATCTAAAAGACAGTACTTTCTATATTTAGTACGAACATGATTGTCAGGAAACTGTCTGATAAAAGTTGTGTGAAACTCTTTAGATGTGCTGTACAACTGTAGCCAGACAGAGCTCTAGATTGTGTGCTTTACAACCACACTACCATGTTTGGGGCAATTACAGTTCCAGTGGGACAGAAGAGAGAGAGAGAGTCTTATCCTGAAGCTCCCATGGTATCACTGTTTTTTTGCTGCTCTCTTAGCACTTCTAGACCTCGTTGCAAGCTAGTGTAGATCCCTTAATTAAGCTCCTGAGACTCCAACTGTCTATTCTACTGAATTCGGTCTTGTGTCACCAGCAGCTGTTTCATAGCAGGATGATATCACACAACAGGCCAAGGCCCTACAAAGGGGGAAACAAACAATTACTAATTATGGAGTGTAACTTTGATAAAGGGCTGTACAACAGGCTGTATGTTCTAGCCAAACTATAATACAACCACTGAGATACAGTTAAAGAGGGAATGGAATAAGGCTGCAAATAACAATTATTTTTGATTCATTTGTCGATTATTTTCTTGATTAATCGAGTTGTTTGGTTTATAAAATGTCAGAAGACGGAGAAAAATGTCAATCAGTGTTTCCCAAAGCCCAAGATGACGTCCTTGAATGTCTTGTTTTGTCCACAACTCAAAGATATTCAGTTTACGGTCATAGAGGAGTAAAGAAACCAGAAAATATTCATTTTTAAGAAGCTGGAATCAGAGAGTTTAGACTATTTTTTCTTAAAATATTACTCAAACCGATTAATCCATTATCAAAATAGTTGGCGATTAATTTAATATTTGACAACTAATCGATTAATCGTTGCAGCTCTAGCCTGGATCATAACAGATTAGGCCAGTGGTTAGCAAACTTTTTCTGCAGGGCCTCCCTTTTGTAGATAAAAAAAATATGCATAATTTATATTAAGCCTCACCGCGCCCCCACTTTTATAACTCTGGGCCCCCCTTAGGTGTCGCGTGCGCAGTTTGGGAACCAAAATGTAATCACAGGGGTAATATTCTTGGCTAGACAATTATATCTACATCTGCATATGTTGGCCAACATTAATGAAAAATATCTTTCACATAATGCAGTAAAAAGTATATATAGATGATGATGATGATGATACTTAGTTTGTGCAGCAGTGAACTTCAGGTTCAGCTGTTTATAACACTCCGCAGCCACTGAGCTGGCAGAGGAGCATCGCGGCGGAGCAGATGGTGCTGCAGATCCTGTTAACAATTAATCAATTCACAGTAAAATCCTCTGCCTCCAGAGGAGCTAGCCACATTTGAGGAATCCTTGTAGTGTTCATTTATTTAGCAGTGGTCAGGATCACCAGTAAGAAACAGTATGGATATGGATTTGGTTATAGCATAGCAGTGCAATCGGCGCAACTCACTACTTGTTAATGAGTGCAGCTGTTAAACTTAATCATTGTCCATCATAGATCAATAAAAAAATGCACTAAAATAAAGCTAAGAAAAGGTGCGTGGAAAAAAAGGAGACAAACATCTCTGCAAAGCTGGACCTAATTATGATGAAAATGTCTGAATTGAAGGTGCTTCTTCCATTGTTTGGACATGTGTTTGGTTTTAAACAACTCATACATCAAACACAATATAATTATCTGCAGGCTAATCAGGGCGACAGTTGTTGCCAGGGGTAGCAATACAAAACACAGCCATGTAGGATTTGAAAATGTACTCCAGCTCTGACACAAGTGGCTCTAGTGGTGGTGTAAAAATGGAAGAAGGAAAAAAACACAAAGCAGACATTGTTGTCCCAGTCCCTGACTAGTTGTTGTGCTTTTGATAAAAAAAAAAGGCAGAGGTGGAGGGAGATTAGTGCGGCAAGCAAAATATGCATGTCTCCAACCCAAAGGAAAAGGGAAAACACTAGATTTCAAGTATGTAATACAAAGCTCTGAAAAACATTTTCACAAAAGACAAATACAGCTCATGCTCTATCAAGTACCACCATAACATTCTGGGGATTGTACCTGGCCAGTGCAGGAGTAGCCATGTCGCTCTGTACACCAATGGCCATGGGGATGCCTCCACAGTTGATGTTTCCTAGTTCATCTGAAACGGCGATGCTGTAGCTGAAGTCCAGACCCAAGCCTCCATACTCTGCACGGGACAAAACGCACACACACACACACCTTCAACTGCTGCTGACAGTTCACAGAACACTGTGTGGATTCTTCTGCTTACATTATTTTTTTCCTTATTTATATACACTTCATAATAGATCATCACTTATCAGCTGAAAGAGGAAGAAAGAATGGCTTACCAATGTCACTTTGAATAAACTACATTAGTCACTCTCCCTGTCCAACCTGTTTCTGTACACACACGCACACGCACACGCACACGCACACGCACACACACACACGCACACGCACACACACACACACACACACACACACACACACTGGTATATACGGGGATAATACTCTGAACTGATCTGTTGGAACCAGAGCATGCACTCAAATTAATTACAGGCTGTTATCATCTGTAATTATGTGTAAAAAGCACTGCTGTTAGATCAGCAGCATGGTGCAGATATGGGTCACTGTCATCTCAGTGTCATCTCATCTGCTCTACTTAGTGTAGCAAACTTGATTTAGATCTCTTTAAACAACCCGTTTACTGAAAAAAGTCAAAAACAGATGTCTATTTAACTTCATTGTGGCAGTGAAGGCATTTGTAAAGACCTTAGGTCCTTAATGGAGTCGAACAGTGCATTATAAACCATGTTTAAACACCACTTTCTGTCAGTTATCCACATAAAGAGCCATCTCTTCTCCTTTCCTTTCATCATCATCAGCAGCAGCATCTATTA
Source organism: Sebastiscus albofasciatus (assembly GCA_916701655.1). Classification (NCBI taxonomy): domain Eukaryota; kingdom Metazoa; phylum Chordata; class Actinopteri; order Perciformes; family Sebastidae; genus Sebastiscus; species Sebastiscus albofasciatus. The sequence continues at coordinate 10,701 of CAKAOI010052597.1, forward strand.
TAAAATGAATAGGCTGTTTTTTATACAATATACTTTATGCTAAAGGCCGATTTTCTGTCCACTACTCATGGAATTAGCTGGCTAATGTGCTCGTTTTAATACAACATTACTCTTAAACTTGACTGTGTTAAAGGAATACTTCACCCTCAAAATGACCATTTGTATATCAATTAATCACCCCGCGTTACGTTGAATTTGTGAAGAAAAATGTTGTTTTTCTCGCATGCCTCCACAGCGAATGAAGAATAAAAAAATGGAGAAAAGTCTTGATGAATTGAAGTAAATGGGGGCAGCATTTAACAACAGCAAAACTATATCAAAACAACGTGCAGTATAATCCAATCCAATCTCCTTTATGCAGTCGTATGCTCACTACTTCCCAAACACATCTCAGCATTTTTTATTTTTTATTTAATTATTCAAACTGGTTATATATTGTGTGTTTTGATGCACATATTTGTATATATTTCTTATATTTCTCATTTCTTATTTTTATTATTTATTTATATTTCTCTCTACATACACTCACCGGCCACTTTATTAGGTACAATGTGTACCTAATAAAGTGGCCAGTGCTAGTACCGGGTGGTCTTCTGCTGCTGTAGCCCATCTGCTTCAAGGTTCGACGTGTTGTGCGTTCAGAGATGGTATTCTGCATACCTTGGTTGTAACGAGTGGTTATTTGAGTTACTGTTGCCTTTCTATCATCTCGAACCACTCTGCCTTTTCTCCTCTGACCTCTGACATCAACAAGGCATTTCCGTCCACACAACTGCCGCTCACTGGATATGTTCTCTTGTTCGAATCATTCTCTGTAAACCCTAGAGATGGTTGTGCGTGAAAATCCCAATAGATCAGCAGTTTTTGAAATACTCAGACCAGCCCGTCTGGCACCAACAACCATGCCACGTTCAAAGTCACTTAAATCCCCTTTCTTCCCCATTCTGATGCTCGGTTTGAACTTTAGCAAGTCGTCTTCACCATGTCTAGATGCCTAAATGCATTGAGTTGCTGCCATGTGATTGGCTGATTAGCTATTGGTGTTAACAAGCAATTGAACAGGTGTGCCTAATAAAGTGGCCGGTGAGTGTATATTGTGGCAATATGTACATCATTTACATGTTACATCCTTTATTTCTATATTTCTTATTTTTCTTTCTGATTTTATATAAGAGCAACTGTAACATCCCATTTCCCCCCCCCCAGGATCAATAAAGTATTCCTGATTCTGATTCACTTGCATCTTCGCTAAAACCTTACCATTTAAAACACTTCCGTAACAGTCAGAGCGCTTCTCGCCCGTGCAACTTTAGACAAGTCCACAGTGCTTTAAATAGTAAGGTTTTAGCGAAGATGCATGTGTTTGGGAAGTAGTGAGCATACGACTGGATAAATGAGACTTGGATTATACTGCACAAGTTGCGGCCCCACATTTACTTATATTCATCAAGACTTCTCCGTTTTTGGGATTCTTCGTTCAAAGTTTTCTTCAAGAATTCAAGGTAACACTGGGTGAGTAATTAAAATGCAAATAGTCATTTTGTGGGTGAAGTATTCCTTCAAATATACACCCATTCACATCCTTTCGAGATAAAACAATATTACAATGAATGGTCTTTCTGCATTACAAAAAAAATGGACATTGTCATCCTGTGCTGGTCTAGCAAATGTAACCTGACAGTTATGCATTTGATAGTAACGTCCGCTCAGCCAAAACGAACAAGACTGAGCATTTGTGAAATGGCCGGTGCTCAGTTTTCCCGCAACTAAATACAGTATGGCAGCCGCCGCATGATGGATACTAGCACTGACTGACGATGAATAATTATCAGCGAAAGTACCACATGGAGACCTGCAACTCCAGCAAATATCACCTGTCAGACTTTTCGTTATCGAATAATGGAAAGCACAGTCTGACAGAGCGTCAGAGAGAGAGACAGGGAGAAAAAAGAAATGGGGACACAGAGAGAGAGAGAGAGAGAGAGAGAGAGAGAGAGAGAGAGAGAGAGAG
>CAKAOI010052597.1:12771-63650 GCA_916701655.1 Sebastiscus albofasciatus
GTGGGGGAGCCAAAAATCAGAGGAAGCAGGTGCAGCTGTGCAGCGATAAGTCTCTTAGCAGTGGAAACCCTGCGGCGGATAATGTGGACGAAGGGAAGCACCGAGGTTTATCCCACTTTAAGCAGAACAGCGGGCCGTCTGGTTGAACAAGCAAGCAGAAGAAAAACAAACAAAACTCTGTCACAGATGTCAATCCTATACACATGTGTTTCTTCTGAACACCAGATGTTCCTCAGCGTAGGTTCTCATCGGGTGGAGCTCCGTATGAAGCACAGATTGAAGGATAAAGCACAAGCAGACACCGGCAATGTTGAACCGAGTGACAAAGTTTTCTATTCGGATCTGATGATGAAACCAGAGGGCCGACGAGTCAGATCCATGACAACTGTGTAACAGTTACTACGATAGACAGAGTTGTAATTGCACTATTACTCAACCCCTGGATGTATGCATCATCACTATATTATGATGTATTAAAAAATCTGAAAAGTCACTGTGTTAGTAATATTTTAGAATAGAAAGCCATTGTAACGGATGTATCATAGTATTGCTTAAGTGGAAACGGTGAGAGCGGAAACAGCCTGGACACACAAGTCTCTACAAGAGGTTATTCCTCTAAACGTTGGCAGCAAAAATATTCAGTTAAAGGGAAAACTGCGGAGGCTGCCAGGTTCGATCTGTCAGGCAGGAGACAAGAGGCCATTGCCACGGCGTGAACAGCGGATACCTCCCTTTCAGAGCAGAGGAAAACAGGCAGCGAGCCAAGGGTCATCCCCGTCTCTTCCCTCAACGGGGCAGGAAAAACTTCCTGCTCTCGTGTTTTTGAAGGTAATAGTGCTTTTCCATGTACATGGAGAAAGAGTGGAAAATCAGTGTTGGGTGTTTTTGTCAGTGGATTAAATAAAAGGGACATGCTGTATGGCACCAAAAGATGTCAACAGGACCATCATTGTTGCCTGGCATAAATCTATTACTCCCAGTACTCTGTTTTACGGGATTTGAAGTCAATGATGCCCACGGAGGAGCACTGAGTCATTAAAAGCCTAGAAACAGGAATTATTTTCGAGTTCATTTGTTGGGCTGACGCTCAGATTTGTTTTATTTATTTCTCTTTGGGGACATTTTATGCTTTTATTAGATAGCACTAACAGGAAATCAGGCAGAGATGTGGCATGAGATGCAACAGATCCTCTGCAAGATTCAAAGATTCTAGTTTTTGCGGTGTGTCCCGCACCGTCGGCTCTAGTTGGTAGAGAGAAATCACTCCGATTGGCTGTTCGGCTTAAACGAATCAGTGCACGAGAAGAGAAATGGAAGTGAGGAAAGCAAAGAAATGAGTAAGGTCAAGAGGACACAAACAGAAGGCTCTTCTCATTTTTCATCTTAATCGTCATCTGATCGTTCCAATACACAAATAGTTTCACAGTGACATGGCCGTCTGGAATGAAGCTAAGTGGAGAGTGAGAGTGGTGTGAAAATGGTCGACAAACGTTGCTTTGTTTACATAACGACGGCTTGTATATCCGCAGTCCTCGGTCTTCCAGTTTCCCTTATTGAATAATGAATACTGGCTTCCACTACTTGCCGGTATGTAGAGTTATTCCATCTCACGCAGGAGCAGAACGTACGTGGTAGTTCGGCCGTTGGCTGTAGCCTTTGCGGTGTGTTCGAGTACAAAAAACACAGGCGATGTGAGGTGACGCAACAGGTGACCTTCGTCGCCGCTAGTTCTCTGATGTCGGTTTGGTGGGTGTTTTTTTGTGTGTATTTGTTTTATATTATGACTTGTGCAACATGATACTTTTAAATGTTTACTTAGAAACTAAAACCAAAAGATAAAATTGCACTTTCTCTTGAAACAAAACAGCAAAAGGCAGATGACGCACATCGAGACACTATCACCTGATTCTGGTTTATTCTTGAAATACAAATTATATTGTTTAGATTATGAAATCTCATCTACAGATATTTTATCTCATGTCTATGACGTTTGTGTACGAGACTGTGTTATATTGTATTTGGCTTTCTCATTCCACCTGATGAATCATCTCTCCATTGAACAGACTCCTAAATCCCCTCTCCCATTCCTGTAATCCGAGCCTCTAAATCAATTAAGCCAGCGCACAATTCTTTGAGGGTCTGCCCCATTAGTCAGCACTGCAGCAAAGCCACGTCTAGTTGTACACTTCACTGAAGACATATAATACCATGGAAACTTCCAGGAGGGTTAAAAGCAGGATAAATAACGCTCCAAAGTTAGGCTACATTTTGGTGAGTAAAAACTGCCATGGCCATTTCAAAGGTTTCCATTGACCTTTGACCTCAAGCCATGTGACTGAAAATGGGTTCTATGGGTACCCTCGAGTCTCCCCTTTACAGACATGCTCACTTTATGATAATCGCATGCAGTTTGGGGCAAAATCAATGCTGTTTTTTTAATGCAGTGTTATTTTCGCCTATTCTAAAAATTATGTATTCGAATATTTCTGCATACTGGGGTCCTTAAACAGTCTTGGAATTACATGAATTGGGTATCACTGTAAAGCTGAGACTGTTGTGGATTCAATGAGTCCAACTGTATTCATGTGTGATGATGTTAGTCGCCATAGTAGCCATTTCATTGTAGTGAGACCATTTTTTGAAACTTGACCTCACTGTATAAAATGACCTGTGGTGACCTCTAGGTTAATCACAGCCTCATGAACCTTTACAGCCACAAACTAGAGACCTAGAGCATTCAGAGGATGGATGGCTTTCCTAGGTAGATTGACAATAAGGGGGTTTTTGAGCAGTTTCTTGGCAGAAATCTCCAAGTATGAAAAGTTTTTGACACCAAATCACAGCATGGCTTTTTCTATGGTGTTCCTCAAGGTCTCTGTGTCTTAATGTGGTATTTTGGAGGGATTATTGATAATTTTTTATCAATTCTCGAATGGTAAAAAATAGTTAAATTTAGCACAAAATCTTTATAACAAATGGTATCAACCCAAAAATCACTTATGACATAAGTGAGCATGGGGTAGGCCATCATATACCTCCATCGTGTTGTTCTAAGCCCTTATACACGTTCACAATTTATTTCAATTAATTCCTGTTTTATGACTAGAACAACTTGACACAGTGCTGAACTGCATCTCAAATTAATCTTCAGGTTCTCAGCTTTCAGATGATGTGCACCACTTCTATGTGACATCTACTGTTGACCTGCTATCTCCCCCTAAAGACCCCCTGTACCCCCCTAAAAAAAGACAAAAACGGGTCTAATGTGGGTCTCAGAGGGTTAAAGACTACAATCAGTGACTCCTGTACTGCAAGTAAAGCGAGGTCAATTTAAATTGCATACTGAAACATGTCAACCCTGACAGTTGTTTCTATATACTTAACCCAGGTAATCTTCCACCTGATAGATAATACAGTGTGTCTTCCGCTGGGACGCTCCTCCTCCTCCTCCTCTCTAATCCTGCCTACTAATACTTAAGACTCGTGTACTCAGCACATTTTAATTCCCTCGCCCTCTCCCTGCTTTGGCCTACAGAGCCGCGGTGCAATCCTCTTCACAGAGTTTCCGTGTTCGACATTATCGTTCACAGATTTGTTCTTTTCACCATCAAATGCCCAAACAGCACTGACAGCTGTTTTTACCACGGCGATATTATCACGGCAAGACGAACAGAAAGATGAGAAGTGGCGAATTAATTGAAAGAAATGAATCAATTACCGTGGGAATAACTGAATACAGTATAACTTGGAAACTAAAGATCTCTGATGTTGTGAAACACTTTCCACAAATCTCTTCATAGACGTAGTTAGAGATTACACATCACAACCACAATTAATCCGCAGTCCAGTGCTGTATAGTGCTCATTCCGCTCCCTCCTTCAACCCAGCAGTGACACAGCTGGGTACACATCTGGAAATGGGATATACTGGAGCTGACAGCCGTTGTGGGATGTTGCTGTGACACCGGCACCCATCATCAAAGTGGGAAAACATTTCTACACCAGGCTGACTGTAATGCATGGCTGTCAAACAGAGAGTAAATGAATGGAAAGGGAATCCAGCTGTGACAGAGAAATGCCAAATGCTCCTTGAAGCGGAGATGGTCAGGCGGGACACATTTTGAGCCACATGTCCCTCTAGGCAAATTCCAACCGCAAGTTAAATTATGATTATGAGTGACTTGTTATTCATGTGGACTGTATTGAATAATTGTATCCTTAAGAGAAAGGCGTTTTCAATTCAGATATGTTACAGATTTATCGTGGGAGTTGGCAACAGAAACAGCACGTCCCAAACACATACATCATGTAGACGGGTGATTAATAAGTCGTCATATTTGTATGGATTACCAACTAAAATGAAGAGAAAAGAATACAAATGGACTAAAGTCTGCCCTCAAAACACTTCCAGAGCCATTTTATGTCATAAATACTGCAAACACAAGACAAACATCTTTGTTTTTTTTAACAGATTTATGCTCCTGACTTGTCCATTTAAAGCAGCAGTAGGTAGAATTGGAGCAAATATGATTGAAAAAAGTTATTTTTATAAAACGGTCACTATATCCTGACAGTAGTGCATGAGACAGGTAATCTGAAAAAAAATCATGTGCCTCTGTGTCCTCCGGTGTCCTCACATATCCTCCTAATGGCATCTGCAAGATTTCACAGACCGGAGGAAAACAACCAATCAGAGCTGAGCTGGAGCCTTGCCGTCTCTGAGCAGCTGTCAATCACTCGCAAACTCCGATCAAACTAGGCAGCGCTGATCAAATATGAACCAATATTCTGTTACTGTAATGCCTATTACTCACCTCAAAATGTTTCCAGAAACATCTTGCAGTGTACTGTTTAGCTGTAAAATGAGAATGTTTGTGATCCGGCAGCCTTGTTGAGATAACTTGGGGAAATACCAAGCACAGGGGGCTGGAACATATCCCAGCACGCATAAAGATACAGACGGCCAAACATACACCAGCTTTCACTCCATATGCCATGCCAAACTCAACACAACAACAGGAGTGGTGAACTCACCGAGCTACTGCATCACCCAAACGTGTGCTTATGAAAATGAATGTTTTTGAATACGATCCTCTCAAAAGGAGCAGATAATGTAACGCTCTTACCAACTGGTTTGTTGACTCCCAGAAAGCCAGCACTTCCTAAAATCTTGAAGATTTTGTGGGCTGGAAACTTCCCTTCTGCTTCCCACTGATCCACGTGAGGGTTGATCTCCTGGTCGATGATCTAGAGCGCCAAAACACAACAGGGGAGAGATGGGATATGTTAATGTGTGTACTTCTATGTGTGCATGAAATCATCTTTATCATCACTGTGCATATGTTTGCATGTTACTGTGGACAGATTTTCTTAACAACAAAAGACAGCCCTGCTTTTCTATCTCCCGTCTCATAAGTAACGCCAAGAAGATATACATTATGAATGAACACACACAATGGCTGTTGTATGGGTTTCCTGCTGTGCAGTGCACATCTCTACTTAAGTCTACGCAATCTATCTCTAGCAGACGGCGAGATAAGGTATTAAATATCAATGAATAGAGAGCAGGCTGGAAAAATGTAATACATGACAAATCTATAATGATGACAATACCGTGACAGCATGCGTGGCATGCTATTTCCTACACATACATGTTATCAGTCCCCTATTGATAACCAAGGCATGGCTAGTGACATAAAATATGACAAGATGCAGGCTCATAAAACAATGGCCTCATTCCCAAACCGTGTCGTCTGGGAGCGGAGAAATGGTGCTAAAAACAAGGCTGTTAACAGAATTCAGTGGCGATGTTGGGAACACAAAATGGTTCTGATATTCGACAACTTTTCTTCAACCATTCGGGAGCCAGTATTTTAATGACTCTGAGTTTCCTTCACCATTTTAATCTTGGCAGGGTAGAAAAACCTCTGAAGTACTATTTAGAACAGCATGCAAATATAAAGCTCGACACTGAAACCCAGACTAATGACATTCATTCTGGGTTAGTAGCAGTTACTCCATCTATTCAGCCACACAGCCTGAAGGATGGCTTTTTATATGCTTTAAGATTGGAACCAAAAAGAAACTGCAACTAACCATTATTTCATTGTTGATTAATCTGTTCATTATTTTCTCGATTAATCGATCAGTTGTTTGGTTTATAAAATGTCAGAAAATGGTGAAAAATGTAAATCGGCGTTTCTCAAAGCCCAAGATGACGTCCTCAAATGTCTTGTTTTGTCCACAACTCAAAGATATTCAGTTTACTGTCATAAAGGAGTAAAGAAACCAGAAAATATTCACATTTAAGAAGCTGGAATCAGAGAATTTAGACTTTTTTTTTCTTAAAAAAGTACACAAACCGATTAATTATCAAAATAGTTGGCGATTAATTTAATAGTTGACAACTAATCGATTAATCGTAGGGATGCACCGATCTGACTTTTTCAGTCCCAATACCGATAGCGATTCCTGGGCTTTGGGTATCGTCCGATACCGAGTACCGATCTGATACCAGTGTTTAATTAATGTATGCTGTATGCCTCACTGTGTGGAAGTGACTGGGATCATTCTATTATGTGTAAGGCGTTAGGAAAGACATTGCTTTCCTAACTTTGTAAAACAAAATGTAACAAATAAATATATAGATAAAATAACATCTTTGTGAATTGATATTTATTATTAAAATTATAAATACACCAATAACTTGACAAAGAAATCAAAAAATCTTCCAAATTAACAGGAATTACAATTCAGGTGAAAACCTTTTTAATGCAGCAAAAAAATGGTCAAAACTTGAACAGGAATCCAAATTCCAGTATATCATACACTCACCGGCCACTTTATTAGGCACACCTGTTCAATTGCTTGTTAACACAAATAGCTAATCAGCCAATCACATGGCAGTAACTCAATGCATTACGTCATCTAGACGTGGTGAAGACGACTTACTGAAGTTCAAACCGAGCATCAGAATGGGGAAGAAAGGGAATTTAAGTGACTTTGAACGTGGCGTGGTTGTTGATGCCAGACGGGCTGGTCTGAGTATTTCAAAAACTGCTGATCTACTGGGATTTTCACGCGCAACCATCTCTAGGGTTTACAGAGAATGGTCCGAACAAGAGAAAATATATCCAGTGAGCGGCAGTTGTGTGGACGGAAATGCCTTGTTGTGATGTCCAAGGTCAGAGGAGAAAGGGCAGAGTGGTTGGAGATGATAGAAAGGCAACAGTAACTCAAATAACCACTCGTTACAACCAAGGTATGCAGAATAACATCTCTGAACGCACAACACGTCCAACCTTGAAGCAGATGGGCTACAGCAGCAGAAGACCGCCCGGTACTAGCACCGGCCACTTTATTAGGTACACCTTGTACCTAATAAAGTGGCCGGTGAGTGTATATATAGTGTAGAAACATATAATTGAATTTAATAGATCGGCCCAATTGTCACCGATATGTGATCCAGCTATTTGAGTCAGTATCGGCCCGATATCGGATCCGGTATCAGTGCATCCCTAATTAATCGTTGCCGCTCTAAAACAGTGTGCAGTTGTGGTTAACGAATAATTTCCACTATATGGGAGGTGGATTTCCTTAACTTACTGATACAGTATCTGATTTTAATAACTTATTATATCACATATCTCCAATTGTACGACCCGTGTGCTCATCTGTACCAGATCTAAATATAAAAAATGAATTCATAAGGGAGGAAAAAAAAGGATTCAAGTAATCGTGTCACAGAATTTTACATAATATTCTTCAACAGTGAGAGCGGCTTTTGTTTAGTCTCTCGACACCGCATTCAAGCAGCATTGTGCTTCATCAGTGTTTATCACCAGTGCCTGGTTTTGTGAGTCACGGCCAACATGTCTGCAGGGAGTGACGAGGGGGTTGCAACCTGGCTTTGGAGTAGACTTTTGGAATGAGTGAACCTCGGTGCCGTGACTCATTTCGAACACCTGGAAGTTGTCCACAGCTGGAGAAACACTTATGATTCTATTGAGGCACTCATACGGTTGCTATTTTTGCGGGAAACTCACAGAGAATAGGCTGCAGATCTTTAGTGTGGTATTTTGTTGCCAATTCTTTTTAACAATTCTATCCCACACAGCGCGCTTCGTCAACAGGAAGTTTTAGTGAACAGGATGTCAAACACAATTTGTTGGCATTAAGTGCTGTACCTACCATTTAAACCAAATGAATATATAAAATAAAAATGTATGAGCTGTGACTTTCCTTGTCTGTTTCTTGCTGAACGCTTTTCAATTTTTAATGCATAAACATATTCAATGGGCCATGGTTTCAACGGACCATGACATTCTGCTCCATGTGTTTGTCTGCTCAGTACAATATGCTCTAAATGGTGGGTAAAGCCAATGAAAAATGAATGATTAAACAAAAGAGGCATCTCATGAAATAGGAAACATTAAATTCAAGCCTCGGCCAATGACAGGAGTTAAATGAACCATGTGCAAAAATGTGGATTGTGAAAAAAATGAATGCTATTTGATTATTTATTCATGTAGCTTTTGTTAAATCTCTGCTTGAGAGTGAAAGTACAACCAGCAGTGAGCTAGACTTGGTCTGGACAAAGTACTGACGAAAAATTGACAGGTTTTTTTCCAGGATTGCAAAAAAGTGATGCACACTCATTTTGTCCTTCCAAAGCACACAATCCCAAACCAACCGACAACTCATCCAGCCAAGAAAAATGCACTGGCTGTGAAACATCTGAATACGGGGCAGACGGAAAACACGGACATTGTGTTTTTACCGCTCAAAACAGAAAGCAGACACTACTTTGAACAGATATATGGGGCACATGCCTGGACCTTGATCTGTGAAAATCACGCTAACTTAACACAACGTCAAACACAAGACCAAGCAGTAAAAAAAAAAAAAAAAAGGCAGGTACTGGTCCCCTTTAACCTACAATAAACTCATCCATGTCCAAAGTTCAAATCCCGAGGAGGGAAAGGGAGGGATGACTAGCTGCTGGAAAGGGAAGCATAAAAAGGTCATCAGGGAGTGATTCTGCATCTCTATTGTGGACTATTTGTGTTGCACACCAGAACAATTTCACACCACACAATGGTCAAGTAGTAGGACAGGGTTCAGGTTTTACAAAATGTCCAGTCTGGAGTGTTTTACCCTGGCTGGCACTCTGCCCAACCCACACGGTTGTGTTAACGTGGGTTTACCTTTATATATACACAGAATATATATTCAGTATACTATATTCAATATACTATATACTGCAAGCGAGACATTAAGGCCCTAGACATTGACACCAAGTCCTGGGAGGCTCTTGCAGTTGACCGCACAAGGTGGAGAAGCACCCTGCACCAACACCTCATGACAGGGGTGCAAAAACTGAAGGACACAGCGGCAGACAAGAGGGCCCGCAGGAAAGAACGCAGCAACGCAGGCAGACCAGAAATCACACACAGATGCGACCTCTGTGATCGAGACTGCCACTCTCGCATAGGGCTTTTCAGTCACAAGAGACGCTGGTCCCAGACAGCCAGATCCGTGGGATGCGCCAACCATGGTCACACCCTGACCGACGGAGGCCTATGATTCAATATACTGGGACTTACAAGGTTATTCAAGATCTGATATTATCAAGACATTTTGTCAATTGACTTGACTATGACTTGCCCCAAACTGCATGTGATTATCATAAAGTGGGCATGTCTGTAAAAGGGAGACTCGTGGGTACCCATAGAACCCATTTTCATTCATATTAAGGTCAGAGGTCAAGGGACTTCTTTGAAAATGCCAGTTTTTACATAAGTTTGGAGCGTTATTCAGCATCCTTCACGACAAGCGAGTATGACATGGATGGTACCAATGTATTCCTTAGGTTTTCTAGTTTCCTATGATACCACTATCTTTAAAACTGAGTACGCTACAACCTAAAAATTGCAAGTTGCGTTAATGCGTTAAAGAAATTTTACATTTTGACAGCCCTAATTAAAAGCCTTTATTTAGTTGATTTAATAAACACCTGCCTATTTTGCAGGATGGAAATATATAAAGGTAATTTGTTACTGGTAGCACATAACATAAAAGAAAGTAAAGAATTACAGCCTCTGGCCAGCAGTGCTGTTCTGGCTACAACAATGTTTTTTTTAGAGTGGGAGGTGGGAAATCCCAGTCTGAAACCATGGGAGACTGCACATTGGGAGCCTCTTCCTAGAAGTGTTGAGGAAATCTATTCTGGCTCCTTGTCCTCATTAATGAGTTGACCTTCCATACACACATACAGCAGCCTTGGATGGTTTGGTGGTTTGTACATGTGGGAGACTGGAAGCCTGACTAATTTCTTAGTATGGGAAGTCGTTTGTGTCATCTATAAATGAGCACTACATTACACACACAGACATACACAGACACACACAGACACACACAGACACACACAGACACACAGCTATATTGACAAAAGTGACCCTACGCCCTCCCCACCCAACAACAGAGGATTGGTTGTGGAAACATTGGCACTATGAACATCTAACCTTGGACAGTCACTAAAGGATTTCCTATAACCCCATTTGTATACCATTTATAAACACACATTATCCTACGGTGAGTTCCTTTAATAAACCTTGCTGCCTCGAGTTCCCTTTCCTGCACTGCCAACATATTGTTCTGTATTTCCTTTTCACATTTTCATCCTTCCCATTATTCCCAGTGCTAGTTTATTTTCAACCCCCCGGCATCCTTTCGAAGGTTTACTCACACAACAAACTTCCCGCAACATCTTTGCTCCCTGCCTTAAATTAGGCATTTGTTTTTATTTTTTGCAGGCTCTGTTTCCCATGTCTGTCTAGTAATATGTATCCTAAATGAGTCATGCTGCTTACTAATGCATGCTTTGATTTTTTACTGCCATAACTTGCAGCTGTTGATATTTAGCGTTTCAAAAATAAAAGCTCTACACGTCAGAAGTCATTAACTGCGGCAGAAAAATGCGAGGCGGACTGAGTTTAAGTGGAAGAAGCTGGGAAAAAGAAATTAAACATTCTGAAAGATGAGTAAAACTTAAAAACCATTGCTAAAGCAAACAGCTAATAGAGTGCTACAGAGGGTCCCAAAACCCAGAAATGAGTTAGCATTTTAGCACCTCCGGTTCCCTCGTCTGGAAGTCAATGGGTTTTTTTAATGGATTTTTAGTTAGATGCCTGAAGAGATGTTAATGTTTTGATCTGCGACATTAAATACTTCAGTAAATATCCCACTCACAATTTTGAAGCCTTTATGTATCTTATAAAAGACGGTTGCTGACAAGTGGCTAAATGAGACTACTAAACGTCATCACGCCGAATCGATGGCTTTACAGCTTCATGGTTTATAGTCGCGTTCTTGTGACAGTGGTGTAGTTACTTTATAGCCTAACGTTAGCTTTTTACTTCTGGCGATTGCATTCACGCTTCAAAAATCAGAAAAGTGGTATTATATGTGGAGATTATCTTGCTGAACAAAACGTGTAAGTATCATAAACGTTTGTTTGCCACAGCGCTTATTGTCTGCAATAATCCAAAACCCAATGGAAAAATCCCATTGGCTCTTTGTTGAGGGAACACAAGGCGATGCTAACTTCCTGGTTAAATACAAAAATACGTCATCCCTGCATCACTCTATAGTTGACTGCCTAACCCAAATCACAAATCACTATCAAAACATTTACTATATACAGAAATACTAGAGAAATTAGAGTAAATACTAAATAAATAGTCCATCTTGCCTTCTCTTCCGGGCTTTTGAGACAAAATAGCAAACTTATTTTAACACATTCAGATTAAACAGCCATTCCCATCTTCGATCGTCTCTAAACTAGAATGTATCAGTGTTTTATCAAGAAAAAGAAAAAGGGTAACGCCTGCACAACATTTTGACCTGACGAAGATCCAAGCAGGATCAGTCAATAAAAATACTGTGGCATGGAGTAGTGTGCAGGCGTTACCTTTTTCTTCACTGATGCTGTTCTGATAGTTTTGCACCAGTGTGATGTGCATATAATTCATCTTCTTCAGGGTTTTATCAAGCAATTTCCAGGGAAAATTTACTCATATCATCACATTCTGTACTCCTGTACTTTCCCCATACACAATCTGTTTTTCTACTGAATATTTTTTAAGGGAGGCCAGAGGAAGAACACTTGATCCCAAATAAGATCTATGGCTTCTAGATAAGGGAGATGTAACATATGATTCAGTGCCAAATATTTGAAAAACAAACATTATATCTGTTTTGGCTAAGCTACATTGGCTAGCCCCACTGGTTTCCTCTGAATACCACGGCCCCCTCAGTTGTCCAGCCACTATCAATGTTTATCTTGTTCTTACATTTAGTCACCAATTAGCAAACCTTCTGTTATCAGAAACTTTTACACACATGAGTAATGTGCACTGACTTACAAAGGAAAAATGGTTTTAACATGACGCTGACTGTAACTGTTCATTTTCTGAAAGCTTTTAAGATCAAATACTTGTAATGTATAGGCTATAAATGCTGTTCAGTTGAGTCCAAATGCAATTTGAATAAAATCATCCTCTGTTTGAAAGGTATATAAGTGGTATTAACATGATTCAAATTGAAATGTGTTTCTGTTTATCATTATGAAACATGTCTGAACTATTTAGGCTAAAAAGTTTTAGAATACAAATAGTTTCAATGGCATCTAAGAGTACAAATGGTAGCATATGATTAATCGGTGTTACGATTAATAGGGGTCCTTGGAAAATGTCCTCCCCTGTAACGGGTCTCTGGCCCCAATAACTTTGAGAACCCTTGCTCTAGCTAACATCAGTCTCTGAGACACATGCAACCCGAGCTAACAGCAACTTCATTATCTAAAAATAGCTGCAATATGTGTTGCAGCAATGATTTATATTTATGTGTCAAGGGACACCTCACTCCTTTTCTTTCATTATGTTCACACTATGTCAGGATTGAGTCACTAGTGTGTAGAATTTCAAACACAATTCAAGTCTGCTTCTGAATATTCATTTCATATTCACATACTGTGTGCATCCAGACCTCCTGGCGTGTAATACCGGATGATAGAAATCTGAATTGACAAATGTAACCATAGATAATATCTGTGCAAGAGCAGACAAGAGCTGACATTAATCAACTGGGATGTGGGAGTGTAGGAAAGGTCATAAAAAACAGACAAGCCAGAGGCTGTTGTGTTTGGTAATATCAACCAGTGTAGCCTCAGTGTACCTGGCGCTCTGCCTCTTGTTATCCTTATTCACCAACTTCCCATCATAAATAACTTTGGGCAGCAGAAACAAAACATGTAGACTGAAGGAGAGTTATTTGAGGATACCAGGGTCTGAAATTAAGTTTTTTCCTCACGTTCCACTGTGGCAGGTCACTGAACATTTCTACTAGCCACACAAGTTTTTTGTCTGCCACTTCTGAAATCTGTGTAGAACGCTTTAGAATCGTAAACACTGGGGCTGTGTATTAGCAATAATCTGGCGATATGATACGTATCATGAAACAGGGTTTACAATTCAATATACTGCGATACATTGCGGTACTGTAAGCAAGGCGATATATTGATTTTTTAAAATCTAATTTTAGGAAAACGGTCATAGTATAAAAAACACACCGCAATATGCATAAAATCTGACTTTTTTATGCAATCAGAATAGTCGGATTTGCATTTGCATTTCTCTTTGCAAATAAAATAAAGTATTGACTGAGTTCATCTTTGCTTGTAAACGTTTAATTAGAAATCAATACACGGTTTTTGAGAATCGATACAGTATCACAAAACATAAAATTGCAATACTCCATATGTTTTATATTTTCTTCCACCCCTAGTAAACACTGAGTCAGTGGTAACAGAGAGTAGAAATATGGATCATTTAACCTTAATCACTGACTATTTTTAATTCAGGAATTGCTTTTGAAAAATAATATTTGAATATAAGGAAACCTTATCTGCCATGGTGGCAGGTGACCTGAGATTTGTACCTGCCACAGGCCAACATTGACCCTGTTATTTGGCAGGTGGCAGGTGCTAATGTCATTCCCTGATGTAGATATATACATTAACACAGCTTTCCAACAGTAGTAGCAATCTCAAAACAAGTTCTACAACTTTTCTTGGATTTGTTGGTTTGTTTCTAGCTTCTACAAACATGAACACAGTCCAGTTGAGGGGAGTTACACAAGTTAGCACATACTGACCTTTCACCCACTTTCTCATTATACTGCCGTTCAGCTGCTTCTTACACTCACATTAAGCAGTAATAACACTGCTGCTATCCAGCAACACACATGGACATTAAACTATCCAGCTGTTGTACCTGCTAAACAACGCGTCATAGCCTTGTTCTCATGGTAAAGCCAGATGTGGGATGTCAGCATAGGTTACCTTTCTGAGGGACTCCTTCAATGCAAAGTGCTCTTCTGTGTAGATTAAATGGCTTCCCGGTGTCTCTGAGGCACTGGACGTTACGGGTTTAGAGGACACATTGTCAGACACTGACCGGACACCGACACATGAGGTGAATTTGTAGATATTGCGGCTGAATAGCAGTTTGAAGCGGAGAGATCCTCCGACCAGCGCCATGTTTGTTGACAATCAGCCCTCTCTCTGCGCATGCGCAGTGTGTGACGTAACTGCAACCCACCTTGGCAAGGTAAGGCAAGTTTATTTATACAGCACATTTCATACATGAGGGCAATTCAAAGTGCTTTATCAATAAAAAAACAAGATAAAAGAGTACAAAGTGCACAAGATAAAAATGAATAAAAGAATATAAAAGTATAATTTAAGTGTTGTGTGACTGTAACTGTAACCCACTTTGGCAAGGCAAGTTTATTTATATAGCACATTTCATACACGAAGGCAATTCAAAGTGCTTTACATATATAAAATCAAGATAAAAGAGCACAAAGTGCATGAGATAAAAACAAATAAAAGAATATAAAAGTATAAGTTAAAAAAAAAAAATTAAAGGGACTGTTTGTAAGATTCAGAAATGCTTGTGACACAAGTCAACGAAAGTCAGCGTCGGGCTCGCGCTTGCTCGCTCTAAATAGACATGAACGAGCATCGCTCAAAACAGTGAGGCGACACACGTCAGCTAAAACCACAATATCACTCTATATTTCACCTGCTTGGCAGTAATGTTAGCTGACCAGACGAAAGTCTCTCCATGAATCAATTCTGATCCTAGTGTTGGCTTTTTCCTGCTTCAGCCTGCGGGGCTGAAGCAGGAAAAGCGGGTCGGTGCCGGGGCTGAAGCAGGAAGAGAAACGTTATCACCTCCCGACTGCGCCCGCAGGGAGACACTGGCACCCTGTCAGAAACGATAACGTTTCTCGCTGCGGAGCCCCGTCACTTCACAAGACACAGAAAATCTCTGTTGGTCTGGAGGAGCTGCAGCAGTTATTTCTGCACAAACGTCCACTGTACATTCACTAGATATTCTCAAAGCTAAACTATCTCTTCTGCAGTGTGTAGTGTGCGCGCATGAACGTGAGGTGGAGCAAGAATGCGCGCATTGTCTGAGTGAAGGCAAGCAGAGGAGCGGTCTGAACCGACCCGGTAGATTTATACGTGTAAAAAGTTACAAACAGTCCCTTTAAAAGAACTTGTAACTCTCAAATATATATATATATATATAAAAAAAAAAAATTCAGGTGTACTGTGTGTCAATAGTGGTATGGAGGTGAGGTGTGGGGTATTTGTGTCCCTCTTTAATGTCCTTTGCCACCAGTCTGATTGTAGCTGGGAAGAAGCTGTTGTGAAACCAGAGGTGCTCTGTGAGTGGAGATGCTCTCTGGCCTGTGGTGCTTCAGGTTGTGTCCTGAACCTTCCACCTGAACAGAGAGTGAGCTGGGTGGTGTCTGTCCCTCAGGATGCTCTGTGCCCTCCTTCTGCAGCGAGGCAATTCAAAGTGCTTTACATGTATAAAAGCAAGATAAAAGAGATAAAAACGAATAAAAGAATATAAAAGTGTAAGTTAAAAGAAAGAAAAAATTAAAAGGATAATAAAAACAAAAGCAGTAAAGTGCAGCATTTGATCAATTAAAAAAAAAGCGTCTGAGAACAGTTTGGTCTTGAGTCTAGATTTGAAAGTGGCCACTGTTGGTGCATCTTTGATCTCATCTGGAAGTTTGTTCCACAGTTGAGCAGTGTAATAGCTAAAAGCAGCCTCACCATGTTTCGTTCTGACCTTGGGCACTACTAATAGATTTTTTCCCAGTGACCTTAGAGGTCTAGTCGGTGTGTACTGCTGAAGCATGTCTGAGGGGTAATTTGGACCTACCCCCTTCAGTGATTTGTAAACAAGAAGTAGTGTTTTTAGTGTTTGGGAGGAAACAACTTGAAGTTGAACTTGAGCTTGACTTGAACTTTGGGTTTCTGCCAGGATAAAACATTAACCCCAGTGGGAAATGTAAATGTTAGTAATGTTTGACTTCTGTCATTTTGGGGAAATACCATTAAACCAATAGAAAAATGGGCTTTCACCACTTACAGTATGACATCTATTGATGAGGTGGTTCCCAACATAGAGGTCAGGACATTTAAATGGGTCATAAGTTGCACAAGAAGTTGCAAAATAGGAGAGAATGAAAAAAAAATTACCTTCCTCTACAAAAAAATTGGACATTGCGTTCTTTTCTCTCATCTTTGCTATTTTATTGTGAAATACCGGATAGTTTTAGTAGTTACCACCGGTATTTCTTTATTTATTTTCGATGGTGACCGGCGCCCCAGAAGTCCTAGGTGACCGCCTATATGGCCAATGCCTTAAGCCGGCCCTGGTCACAAAGAAAAACGATTGAAAACAACCATCTTAAAAACTCATACCATTAGATTTGCAGGTTTTTACCCATTTATAGAAATTGTAAAGTAGATTTTCTTCTATATCAGGCAAAACATTTTTAAACTATGCAGAAAAAGAGCTACAACTTGCTCACTATGGTCCTTTAAATACGCTACAAAATGTTAATGACCTCGTAAAGATTTATGAGATAAAGTTGGGTAAACTCTAAATGTATGCAAACTGAGTTATGAAGATGTATCTGTTTGTTTCTGAAACCCTCCCACAGTGAATGATAGAGACAGGCTGAGTTATAAACAAGCACATTTAATGACATTTAGTTGCTTCTGTGTATGAAACTGAAACAACACATGGGCCCATTTGCTCAGACTATTTACACCACATGAGAGGGAAGCATTAAACACAACCCTTGCCAAATACGACTCTTATTTATTGCATCTTTTCAAAGAATAAAATTATAAGGCTACAAATCTGGCCAGAAGATGGGGAATTGTTTACATGGGAACTCGTGAAGTTTTATAATTTCTGTTCTTTATTATGCCCCTCTGCTCTTCTCAGTCTGCAAATCCATTTTATGAAGGGAGGGAGAATGTCCTTGGGCGCTAATCTGAGCTATGAAAAGCTCCTTGGGTCCAGTCTAGCAGACGACACAGCCACCTTTCTCCTTGAAGGGGTTCTTCTCCTCTGAAATGCCTTTGACGAGGGTGTCCTCCTCCACTCCAGCCTGAATGTATTCCTTGAGTTCCTCGCAGCATTTAGATGTCTAAAGTGATCACACAGAGGTGTTCAGACACTCTTATCCAGACAAGTACTGTATTTCAGTTTTAAATGTCGTTCCTGGTAGAATTCACTGTGTATAACTGACAAATTATGACAAGGATAAAAGTCTGAAAACTTAATTTATTCATCTTTGAAAACAATAAAGATATTCATCAGCTCAGTGCAAAAAAAAAAACAACAACTCACCAACCACCTCTCAAGTTTCACTTCAGTTTTAAGTTGAGTTACTTCCATTACAGCCTTGTCCTTGTCCGTCAGGTCATCTACATTGATGACTGGCATTCTCTGTCAAAAGAGGAAACATGTTTTGTGAAATCTTCACCGCCACATAACAGATAAATGATCTTGAAGGATTCAAACTCAACAAAACTTAATTGAAAGAATAGAAATGTACTTACGGATGCTTACAGGGAGCAGTCCTTCACTCTCGAAATCCTGCTGAAGAATCCCTCGCCTCTCCCTTAATCTGGGTTATAAAGCAATCTGCATACACAACCCTAATCTGATAATCTGATTAAAACAAGGCCCCATTGTATGATCAAGACAGTCTCTGAAGTATCAAACAAGACGGTGAATCACACAGGTGTCTCTTTGGCTTCTTTTTTAATTATATGTACAACAAGAAGGTGTATTTATTGCATCTTAAATTAGGATTTGTGCTGTTTTGACCCAGTTTATTTCCTCATATTCAGAAATGGGTTAAGGGGTTGCGCTTCATGTATCAAGGTCACATTTAAAGATGGCTAATCTGTAATTAGCCTCCACCTGTCAAGGTGGAGACACATAATTATTCTGAACATGACTGCATGGCAGTTTTCCAACAACATCCTTTTCAATAGATGGCACAATTATGCAGATAAGTGAAGCCACATAGCTATATTTCATTGTGCGTTGCTGCCTTCAAGTCAAAGGATTGGTGACCTTGAATGTTTATTGGTGCAAAGACATTACGTTTCTTTGAAAGAATTTTGGAGGCGGCTGCAATTATTAAGCAAAACAACAGATGAAATATAGAGCACAAGGTTGGAGATGTAGGTGACAACGCTTTGGGGCTTCGAGTGAAAGTGTGTGCATGTGTACATGTATGTGTGTGTGTGTCAGATCCAGTCAGACGGGTATGTGTGATTATGTTTCGCAAGAGTGTCTGTCTCACTTTGGTTTGAACGAAATACTGTGGAAACATTACAGAGATACTGTTGGGGGTTACTGGATGTCAACAGTGGTGGAATGTAATGAAGTGCATTTACTCAAGTACAGTACTTAAGTACAATTTTGAGAGACTTGTAATTTACTTGGGTTTTTCTATTTTAGGCTACTTTATACTTCTACTCCACTGCATTTTGGAGGCAAATATTGTACTTTTTTTTTTTTTACTTTTTATTACATTTATTTGATAGCTTTAGTTACTTTGAAGGCTTAAATTATAAATTATTATAAATATACTTAGAGAGAGAGAGAGAGACATTAGGGCTGTCAAAGATAACGCAATAATAATGCATTAATGCAAATTACTTTTAACGACACTTATTTCTTTAACACATTAATGCAATCAATCTTTCGGAGTTAAATTTTAAAGCTAGAGTGATGATACTGGCATCATATGAAAGTAGAAAACCGAAAGGATCCATCGGGACCAATCATGTCATACTAGCTTGTCAAAAAGGAGTTTAAATAACACTCCAAACTTGCGCTAAATCTTGACCTCTGACCTCAAGATATGTGAATGAAAATGGGTTCTATCGGTACCCACGAGTCTCCCCTTTACAGACATGCCCACTTTATGATAATCACATGCAGTTTAGAGCAAATCATAGTCAAGTCAGCACACTGACACACTGACATCTGTTGTTGATCTTGAGTTTGCCATGTTATGATTTGAGCATATTTTTTATGCTAAAAGCAGTACCTGTGAGGGTTTCTGGACAATATCTGTCATTGTTTTGTTGATTGTTAATTGATTTCCAATAATAAATACATAAAAAACATTTGCATTAAGCACACAGATTTGCCCATTCCCATGTTGATTACGTATTAAATACTTCTGTGACAAATTAATTGTGACATTAATTGTGATTAAATATGGACAATCATAAAATAACTTATAATAACTAATATATACATATATATATTAAAAAATTATTATTATTATATTATATTATATTCAAAAGCTTACTTAAGTAAAAGTACATAAGTGTGTGTATGTATATATATATACACTTATGTACTTTTACTTAAGTAAGCTTTTGAATGCAAGACTTTTACTTGTAAGAGTACAACACAGTATTTTTACTCTGTGGTATTGCTACTTTTACTTAGGTAAAGTATCTGAGAACTTTTCCAACCACTGGATCTCGATCTGTACATCGTCATCACCATCATCACCATCATCATCACCATCACCATCATCAGTGACTATTGAAGGCAGAGGGAATTCAACTTCCTTCCCTGTTAATTTCAGTTGAGTTGAATCTGATCTTAGTCACTATTAAACACTCCTCTATACGCAATATAACAATAAAAACGAGTTTCTCTGATGTCAGTGATGAATTCATCACCACTGTGATCTAGGTTATGAAAATGAGTCATTGCATCCCCGCCCCTAAACTTCCCCATGGGAGACACTTCACTCAACTATAAAAGAGGATGTGGCTGTAGATGTTTTAACAAAGCGGAAAAGAGTTGGAGCAGTTGGAGCACAACAAAAGTTGAACAATGGAGTTTTTCTTATTAGCGCTGGTTACACTTCTCTCCTCGTTTTACAACGTTTTGGCGTTGACACCAAAAGGTAACAGCATGTTTTGTCTTCTCTATTTTACCCAATTCTTTAAAACGTGTTGTTGTTAGCCATCTCAACATCTGCTGCGTAAAACACATGTTGCCATTCCAGCTGTTACGCGCAGCAGTTTAAAGCTTCATTGCTGCGTGTTTTTTCTTTCTCTGGTGGTTTTGTGGTGTTTCAGTAACAATATGTTTGCTGCTTTCAGACGCGTGTCTCCTTCAAGTGGACGAGGGACCTTGCAGAGCAGAACTCGAGCGCTACTTCTACAACACTATCACCCAAAAGTGCGAGCGTTTCTACTACGGAGGATGCCAAGGCAATGCCAACAACTTCAAGAGTTACCAGCAGTGCCAGAAAACCTGTTTCAGAATCCCAAGTAAGTCCTCAATGTGATGGACATACTGTACACTTGAAGTGAGGGTGACCTTGCTATATGAGCTGTGGAATGTGAGTTGGGTGTGGTTTACTCTAAACATTTTTTATTTTGCAAAAAAAGTACAGATTTTTAATTTTTGTGCAATTTTTTTGTGTGTTATTTCTAACTCAAAATGTGTTACTTACAACTTCTTCAACCACAGCAGTGTTTGCCTGTGGGTGTCTTTATTAGTTTTACCAAAAGCACAAGAACCAAAAAAAAAAAACAGGCCTGGCTGGTTCTTCACTTTCTATATTTGATAATGTACCTTGACTGTTAAGAAAATCATAAATGTATATTTGATTCTTGTTTAAGTTAGTTATCTTTGTGCAAAAAGGCGCACAAACACTCCGGGATGCCATTTGATCTAACCCCAACCTCAAACTTTGTCACTCTCCACCTCCAGGAGCTGGGTGTGGTTTACTCCTCACATTTTTTATTTAAAAAAAAAAGTACAGATTTTTAATTTTGTGCAATTTTGTGTGTGTTATTTGAGTAAGTAACTAACTTAAAAGGTGTTGCTTACAACTTCTTCAACCACAGCAGTGTTTTGCATATGGGTGTCTTTATTAGTTTTACCAAAAGCACAAGAACCAAAAAAAAAAAGCAGGCCTGGCTGGTTCTTCACTTTCTATATTGTATTTATTATTATTTTATTCATTTAAAAGGGACCATGTACAGTTTAAAACATAAATGTCACCATTTGATGCACCGTACCAGATTATAGCTTTAAGCTAATTCACATCTGTAATTCCTTGTGCAGGTCAAAACAAAGAAACATACTAGAGTCATACAAGAAAGAACATACAAAACGCACAATACACAGCTAAACACAATAGCACATCACAAAGTATGCTTGTCAAGTAAAAGCAAGTCATGATAGATCATGGAATAAAGATCAGCGAGTACAGAGCTGAGCATTTGATAATGTACCTTGACTGTTAAGAAATCATAAATGTAAATTTGATTCTTGTTAAAGCTAGTTATCTTTGTGCAAAAGGTGCACAAACACTCCAGGATAACATTTGATCTAACCCCAACCTCAAACTTTGTCTTCCCCCACCTCCAGAGGTTCCCCAGATCTGCAGGTTTCCTAAAGAGGAGGGACCCTGCAGGGCCCTCTTCCACCGCTACTTCTTCAACATGACCACCATGCAGTGTGAGTCCTTCTATTACGGCGGCTGTGAGGGCAACTCCAATCGCTTCCAAAACCTCGCCTCCTGCAAGGAGTACTGCAGTCCACGAAAAAGTAAGAATGAACTTCATTATTTACTCTGACGTGTTGCCACTGAGTAATCCTGAACTGATGCTCGCTGGCATCAGCACAAGCATTTCAGATATAATTTAGTGGCACTACTAAGAAAGAACTTCATACATTCAGCATGTGTGTCTCATCATGCCTTTGTGGGAACGTACAATGGATTTCATTTCATTTCAGAAACAATGATTTTACTTTTGAAAAAAGCAATCTGACGGTTCTGCTCTTCACAGATGATGACTGATGGTCTTATTGTGTCTTATGTTCCAGCTGTCCCTGTGCTCTGCCTGGACGCTCTGGACAAAGGGAGCTGTTCAGCCTCCATCCCTCGGTATTACTACAACACAGCCACCAAGATGTGCGAGGAGTTCGTCTACTCGGGCTGCGGAGGGAGCAGCAACAACTTTGTGTCGCGGCAGAGCTGCATGGACGTGTGTGCTAAAGGTGTGTGACTGGGGAATGCATGTGGTGAACGTCTCACTGTCTCAGTGTCTCTGTGTCTCAGTGTCAACGATGAAGCCTGTAACTGAAGATGATCTTTTGAGGAGAATTTGACATAATTCAATAATGAGGGTATTTAGATTGCCATAATTTGAATTTGGAGAGTATGGAGTCATAGGAGTGCCATAAAAAACAATAAATCTGTAAAAGAATAAGAAATAAATGTGGAAATATAAAGAGGAATACATTAAAGAATAAATAAATAAAAAATGTGGTAATATAATGAAAAATAATGAAATAATAATTATCAGCATTTTCACAAGTTCATTGAAATTTGTTTATGATTTATTTCTGTATATATTTCTTTCTGTATTTTTTTAAATATTCATTTATTGCATATAAATTAATTTTTTTAATTAAATTTAAAATAGAGTAAATGTGTGCAGGAATTGACTACTCAGCCTGGGCAGGAATGTTGATTGACAGCTTGGCCCTTCATGGAATAGCAAAAGCAATAGGGAAAAGAATAAGGAAAATTAAAGGGATCAAAATGAATAAATTACATTATATATATATATATATATAAATACATATATTCAGAAATAAATGAAAAAAATGCAGTTATTATTTTACATTTTGTTATTTTTCTTTGTATTTCCACATTTATTTATTTTTCAGACTTATTCTCTTTTTTATAGCACTCCTATAACTCCATATGTTTGAATTTGGAGATAGTTCACCTGATATGATTCTCATTGGAAACCAAGGAAAATCTGACCCTAGAAAGTTATATTAGCTCTATTATGAGTAAAGAATTATAGGTTATCACACTAATCCGTTGTTATACACATTTTTTGTTCCAGGAGCGAAACAACACACACGCAGAGGACAAGTTCGTCGCGCGAGACGGAATAGAAATAATCGGATCACTTACTTGCAGGCGTAGACGTCTGACACTCAGTGACTCTCACTTGGACAAGCCCTTAAGGGAAACTAACATTTAATAAACTGACTTTTTTTTGTTATGCCAAAATGATGACCAGCTCTTCTTTGTTGTTACAAGAATAGTTATAGTGGTATGTGTATGTACAGTATGTATGTAATGCTTTATGAGCTATGTCAAATGTGATTTTAATGAAGTTTGTTATTGCACTAATGTTCCTGATTGTGTATTTTGATGCTGTATGTATGTAATATGTGTTGTACAAGTAATACATTACGATGGTGAACATTTTCGTTTGCCTAACTGTTATATAAGCAAATTTTTTTTATAAAAATAAAAAATTCTATGAAGTATTGTAAATTTTGTTGTACTTTTATGTACTTTAGTTTATGTTGCTTGCAACTTCTTCAATTGGATACAACCTTCAAGGGTGTCTTTATTAGTTTTTACCAAAGCACAACAACACTGCAAACCAGACAAAAAACGGCTTGACTGGTTCCCTCACTTTCTCACAGTCACTTTCACTTTATCTCCGGGTCTCTTCCATTCCTCACTAATGCTGCTGTCTTCCCTCCTTATCTGGTAATACTCTGCGAGGCACTCGAGCCTATCTCGGTCGCTTCTTCTGCATAGCCTTGAATCAGGAAGGAAGCAATCACGCGACCATGGCAGGTTCATTAGGACGTCTCTGCGTGTTTAGAGGAGAGGAAACTGCAGCTTTACACAGTGTGACTCATGAGCTTCCAGCAATGTCTAATTATAATGTAATTATACTGAAAAGCACGCAATCCATGCACAAATGCACACATATTCTCCCAAGAAATAAATAATATAATAAATAATAATTAAATAATATATTCCTTTTTCTTTAATCAATAACACCAGAGAATATACTACAAATCATACTTTAAATAAAATTGCACTGTTAACGCCATTAAGGGAATGATGCTATTAATTATAAGTATTCTATGTTTTACGAGAGTATCCTGACTGTCCTAAAGCTCTACTCTGTTCCATCTCCTATAATAGAATAGTTGAAGCACAGTGTGATTTTTCAGACGATAAATATTTATGGAAGATATCAAAGGAGACTGCTCACCCATCTGGCTCAGCTATAAATAGCAATTAAGGTTAAGCTTGGCCCGTTGGTGTTAACAACCAAAGCTAAATCATCGACACAATAGTGATGTGAGAGAGGATGTCGCCCTAACAATTTCCTCAGCTTCTCAAAAGCCACATTATGTTGAAATCATCACTACTGGTGGTTTTGAGGAATTGAATCAACTTACTGCTTCTCGAGGTAAACTTTTCTTCCCTACCTGAAGTTTTAATCAATACAAATACAAGTTATAGTTGTAATGGAATAATTGATACACAAGTTAACTTATAGGAAGGAAGAGGCCCGGAGCTGATGATGTCTTACAAAAGAAGGTTTATTGAAGCTTGATCAAGGAGAATTGTCAGGTCTCCACATTGAGGTTCCTCTGGCATCTCTGACCCTGGTTGCCCTAGCGACTGGCTCTACGGTCCCCACTACAGACACAGCTGTACAGATAACGGTGGCTCCTCTAGACAGGACTCCAACCCAATAATGTCAACAGAGGGACACTCTGACAAACACTCTGACCTTTCTACCAATAAGAGAGGAATTGATGGAAAATTCCATCACAATAGTACATTTAAAATGTGTAGAAAGCGGAAGAGCAAAACAGGCGTGTTGAATCTCATCCTGTACAGGTATTAAACCTGCAGTAGGCAGAATATTTTTAGCTTTCAGCATATTGTAATTCAAGTGTTTTGAGAGAAAACTACACTGCTGCTCCTCCTCATGGCTCTGTTTTCAGGCTTTAAAAAATTTAGCCCGTGATGGGAGACCTTGGCCAATCACAGGTCATTTCAGAGAGAGAGCGTTCCTATTGGCTGGTCATTCAACAGAGGCCGCTGTCAATCATTCGCGAACTCCGATCAAACGGTCAAACTAGGCAGCGCTGATCAGATATGAATCAATATTCTGTTACTGTGATGTTTATTTCTTGCCTCAAATGTTTTCAGAAACATCTTGTAGTGTACTGTTTAGCTGTAAAATGAGAAATTTTGTTCCTGCTGGTGGGCGGTGCTTGGTATTTCCTCAACTGATCTCAACATGGCTGCCAGGTCATAGACTTTCTAATTTTTAAGGTAAACAGTACACTACAAGATGTTTCTGAAATCATTTTATGATTGATTTATTTAGAATATTGATTCATATTTGATCAGCGCTGCCTAGTTTGACCGTTTGATCGGAGCTCAGCTCTGATTGGTTGTTTTCCTCCGGTCTGTGAAATCTTGCAGATGCCATTAGGAGCACCGGAGAACACAGAGGAATATGATTTTTTTCAGATTACCTGTCTAACGCACTACTGTCAGGATATAGTGACCATTTTATAAAAATAACTTTTTTTTTAAATTTGCTTCAATTCTACCCACTGCAGCTTTAAGCATGATGCAGAGCAGCATATTTACAAGATATAAGCTATTTTTCTGTTGCAGATGATACAAAAACTCACCATTATGGTTACAAATCTTTTGTTTTGAGTTCAATGACAGCCTGCAGCAACACACTCTTATGGTTTATTTTAATTACCAAAAGACATGACAAATGTGTGAGATGCTACAGATGGACACAGCTGGTTAACTTTTAATTATAACAAAGCTTTGTCTTGGACCATTAATGGGTGGCGATATAATACTGACTGGTATAGTCCAGAGGGCTTGAGATGAATTGATCCAGCTCTGGTTATTTCATTAGCTACAGTGCATTAGGCAGGGTCATTTTGTCTCTCATTCTCAATGGTGATTAATGGACGTTTACACTGAAGCTTCTCATTTAAAATTAGATAAATTCCATGTAGGATGCTCTGACCATTTGTCAGATATTGTTTTGTATTTTTGATTTTAAAAGTTGTTATTAAAGTACAACACAAATTTCAAAATAGGTACAGTATAATGTCTGTATTATGGTATTAAAGTACTAAGTACTAAATACTTGCTGGAGATAAAGTATGCTAATTTAACATTTAACATGATACTAAATGAAGTATACTGCTTTAAGATGCCTCAACATGCTGTTGGTGTAGGTGACGCCCCCTGGTGGCAGATTCACATATCTTTGTTTTCAAGTTTCAAGTTTTAGTTTACACAGGGTCTACGGTACGATGACATGTATAGGATGAGAGAACGGGTCAGCTCAGCACTTAAAGCAATATATAAGATAAGATAAGATAATAATAGGTGTAAGATAAAAAAAAGTGAGGAAATAACTCAAAAGAAATATATTACTATATACTGTACATATGAAAATGAGGATTGTGTGTGAAAGCAAGTGACAGTAACTCAGTAACAGCATTGCACAAATGTAATGAGAAATAGGAATGAGATAGGCAGATAGATAAATACATACAAAAATAAAAATAAATAAATAAAATAAATAAAATAGAATAATGATAATATCTAACAACAAGCAAAAAATGCAACATTGACACTTCTACTGTTGGGTTCAGATATGTGTAAATATCCTCTATTTATTTGTAAAGAAAACCCCAAAAAAACATAATTTAATGTCAAACATGGCTGTAAATTAGCTATTTTCTGCCTGCTTTAATTAAACTAGTAAACTGCAGATACAACAGATTTGGCAGCCACCTGTAGCCACTATATGTTTCAGAATACTGGAGCAACCCACGCCACGCAGCTCAGGTGTTGACTCAGCAGCATTTATTCCACCACAATCTGTTTCTGTGGGTGGATCTGGTTTGCTGAAGTGAGCACTGCCTGACTTCAGAGTGCTCTCACAGTTTTGGCAGCAGGGGAGTATAAAAACCGCTGGATGGAGATCCAGCTGCATGGTTTACAAGTTGCCTCTCTCTGTGGTTTTGGCCCAGAACCAGCCCATCTGGTGTTTCTCATCTAAGAAAACTGACACTGGAAGAGGGTCAATCAGTAATTGATTATTTTAAAGACAGTTGCTCAGACGGAAACAACATCCTAATCTGATATAGTTTATATACTTTTCCAATGTGCCAGTGTCCCCAACGGCAGAAACAGGAAATCCATTATAGCTGTTTGTGATATTATCAGCAAACAAAACAGCTCTTTCTACAGATTGATGGATAACTTTGTTATTGCTCATGAAAACTCCTGACTTAATATAACACAATATGAGCACTAAGGTTTTTGAATGTTGGTGCTGAATGGAAACAAATCTTATTAGGCGTAGGGGAGAGCGGGGTCGGTTGGGACACTTTTGTATTGACACCAAATAACCTTCTATTCTACCTTCTATAGTCTACTTGAATTTGATCCCAGTACAGATGCAGGTGTCTGCTAACTGTTTATCAACTTGTTTAGAGCCCAACCCAAACGTGAAAGGTAGGGCTGTGTATTGACAAGAATCTGGCGATACGATACGTATCACGATACAGGGGTTACGATTCAATATACTGTGATATATTATGACGCTGTAAGTAAGGCGATATATTTTATATATATATATTTTTATCTAATTTAAAGAAAACTGTCATAGTATAAAGAACACACCACCATATGCATGAAATCTGAGTAAATTTAATTTATACAATCAGAACAGTGGGATTTGCATTTGCATTTATCACAGTCCCTGTAAAATCCAACATCATAGCACTACTTTCAGAGGGTACATACACTGAGAGGGCACATCTTTTTGCATATGAAATAAAGTATTGACTAAATTATAAACTAATAATAAAAGATCAATACAGTGTTTTTGAGTATCACAAAACATAATATCACGATATTCATTTTTATTTTTTGATATTTTCCTACACACCTAGTGAAAGGCACAATTTTGTTAAATGTACAAGGAGTGCATTTTCCCAAAATGTTGCCTCCAGGTAGGACAGTGGGTAGGGTCAGCTGGGACACCTTGATCTGGGCTAAAAAATATCAATTCAATTGAAAAAAAAACAAAAACAGTCTAAATTTGAACATTTTGAACAAATTTGAAAACCTTATATTTAATGTCACTTGTTCACACATTTCTTTGAGAAAAATTAAAAAATTGTAAAAATATCTAATTTTTATAAATTACTGAGATATGGAATTTGACTTTCTGACTGGCTGCCACCTGAGTAAACATTAACTCAGGGTGTGTTATTGAATTAGGGAAAAGCCTTTCTCTCGTTATTGTCTGCTTTTTTTAATTATTTGTAACAAGGTAGGAACAAGCAATATTGTCCCAACCATTCCAGGGAGAGCAGACACACTTTGGACTTTGGAAAAATTCAGACAGCTAACAATAGCATCATCTGATAGGCCATAAAATAAGCTTTCCAACAATATGTTTTTTGGCATAACTAAAAACAGTATGATAGAAGACAAATAAAAAAAGAGGTGAACATTTCCTTATATGTTGTAGGCTATATTTCAAAACTGTGAATAAGATGTGCGTCAGAAGGTTTCCACTTTGAGGTTGAAAGTGAAGAGGATGTGGATGAGCATGAGCATGGAGAATGGCATAGGGATTGTTGCTTTACAACTTACTAAAAAGGCACTATCTCCCCGTCCAAACTGACCCCGCTCTCCCCATAAATATTCTTTTTGTTCTATGATCTAAATCAACGTTTCATCAACCAGTTAAACCAAAGACTGTTTTTTTTTACTTCACAGAATTTTTGTTTTTATTTATTGATTTTTTATTTCCATAACAAAAAAACAAAAAACTATAGCTTATTCTGGAGAAAAAGCTGCAGTAGTTTTGTCTAGCAGAAATATGTTTTTTTCCTGTCAATTATCCATTAGCTTTATCTTGCAATACTTACACTGCTGCATTGAATCACATCAGTAATGTACAGAAAGTGTGTTGGAAGACCGAACCTGCTGATGGAAATTGAACTCTGGCCAAGGAGTAACAAACTGCATGTGAATTTAAATGAACTTTTACTTTAAGCTTCATTTTTTTGTCTGTCAGAGTTTGGTCTTTTTAAACTGTAGACCAAACATGCAATGCCCCGAGACGGCATCAGAGTTTCCCCAACATCCATCACCCTCTGTCGGGTAAATATGGAACATCTCAGGCCCCCCGCCCCTTCCCCTTAAACACACCTAAGATTGATGCCTCTGGTGATGTGAATGTGGGCTGTTCTACACTCTCCATCTGGCTGCCAAACATATGTAGCTGATAATTAAACAAGTCAGACGGCTCCATACTTCTGCTTCCGAAGCCTTCGCAGATTATCAATTGATTCCCTGAGAAATGCCAACAGAAAGAGATTAATTTAATGTGTGTGTTGCCTGTTCACATGCATGTAGTAGAGGTTTACTAATAGTAATTACCTTCCCGCTTCTAAAGTCCTGATGTAATTTCACCCTGGCTTGGCTCCCCTAGTGGTGCAGTAATTGATTTTTGGAGGTGAATACTAATTTCTACAGTTTCTATGACAGACTTTTGGCAATAGAGGGTTCTAACTTATTGCATAAGAGTTAAAAAATGTTGTTTTAACAAAATATTGACCAAATACTACCCACAGCTCCTTACTGTAACAACCTACTGTGCTTTTGTTGTATGACAATATACATCCCACCGCAGCAGATGACTCATAGCTGTGAATAAATCTGGTTTCACCCCCCTGCAAATGTGCCAGAATCCTTTCCCATCAAGGTTGGGACAGATTAAAAGTGATTTGAGCAGAACGAACAAATACAGATGCCTATTTTTCCCTGAGCCAGATGATAATTTTTTCTTTTTTTCTTCCCGCACAGTTGAAAAGCGCTGAAATAAAATAAATAAATAATAAAGATTTCAATCTGAGCAGGAGCTTCTTCCTCTCCTGTACGCTTCAATTACCAGCTTCCCAGATAGATCAGGCTCCTGTTCAGCAGCTCTTCTGCAGACTCTGCAGCGTGACACATTGGCTCAGCTGAATTTACGGCTTGATAATGGGTTTTTAATATATATTAGCCTAAATTTAGGAAAGCTGATCCACCACATGCTGCCCGCGAGAGGGTTGAACAGGAAACATTCCCTGAATAAGCATGTTGTATGAGAGCAATCTGTCTTTTGTTAAAGCTGCTGCAAACTAAACTAATCAGGGATGTGAGCTTACTGTACTTATTGCAAAAACAGATGTATGAGAGTAATATTAACCAACTGCTCACACTGCTACAATAACTTGATTAATAACTTGTTTTCCAAAGTTACAGTGTTGCCAGTAAGAATATCACTGACTCTGACTGGTGTGACATCCAGATCCATACAAAAACCTTGAACCAAAACCTAAAGAAAAGGATATTAAACAGAAAAATCCGCAAAACCTGGTGACAAAGTATCAGTAAACAACCTACCTTCTTAAACCTGTGCTACTTGGGTGCAGCAGAAACTAGCTGTAAACACAATTATCACCTTATAAAGTTGAAATGGTGAAACAGTTGCTCGGTTTCACATGCGCAGCAGGTACAGAGCAACATTATCATTAATTTGGAGTTGTGTTTCTGGCCATCTGTTGACTGTAATTACAATATCCGCAGTTCTCTTAGTTCTGTTTTGCTCTCCGTCAACTCCTGCGGGAAATATCTGGCTACACGTTGCACCATGTTCACCAACTTTGTCTGTCTGCTATTTGGTGCTGGGTGTACACTTAAACTGATGTTGATTTTTCTTTTTAGGTGAGCCTTTCTTTTAGGTGGCTAAAATATGTTTTCCTGCCAGCCCCGTCCACAGCAGTACATTGCTTTGCTCCTGTGCCAGTACTCCTATCTGTTTCTCCAAACTGGCTGGCGTCATCTACTGTAGGCAATGCACTATTGGCTGTGGATAAGTACATCCTACAACAACACTTCGAAACTTCCTTTACTACCCCTTTAACGAGAGTTTTTGTGTGTGCTTAAAACAGCTTCCTTTCCATGGCTGGAAATATTAAGGTCATATTCAGGTGCATACTTGTATTTTGGGTTTCTAGAACATGTTTACATGCTTTAATGTTCAAAAAACATTTTACCTTTCTCATAATGGCTGTGCTGCAGCACCTCTTTTCACCCTCCGTCTGAAACGCTCTGGTTTGAGCTCCTGCACCCTGTTAATAAAAGCCCAGTCCGTTCTGATTGGTCAGCTGGCTCACTCTGTTGCGATTAGTCAACCAAATCAAACTCCTCGGACTCCGCTCTAACTAGCTTTGTTTGAGGGCGTGCCAAACCAGCCAATAAGCTGGTATTAATCAAATGTGTTACTTGGTGACATCACCATGTGACGAGAAAAGGCAGGGCGTTTCAGGCAGTTCAGGAGCAGTGTTTCTCCCTTTGGCGTGGACATTGTAACTTTTCAGACCTTTCACATGCACAAAAATATGTGTATAACACACTAAAGGAAAGGGAAAAAGCATAATAGATCCCCTTTATAAGCAGTGAAAGTGAACCAAAACAGTAGTCTTTTGATACATTGTTAATATAAAAATATTGATTATAGCAGCTTTAATTTTCAAAGACATTACCCTGAAATAGAATTAATAAATGTGGCTTCAATAATGTCCAGATCAGTCTTTCCTGAAGCTGAGCAGCAGAGGGACTAAAGTGATTATGTCATCTAGAAATAAATCGTTGATGTGCTCCATAGAGACTGAAGAAGCACATTTCCTGATTCACTGCTGGAAGCCGACACTAAAAGCACACATTTATGAATGAAATGTCACAGACAAACACACAGCGAACCCACAAGAATTCAAATCATGATGACATCACCCATTCATTCAGCACCCATTAAAGAGTGTGTGTGTGTACAAAATCAATGGAAATACACAATGTTTGTAGTTGGTTTTGTTTCTAGTTGGATGTTGGAGTAATCCCTTCCGAAAAGATATGAAAAAAACCCCTGAATCTAACATCTTGTTTATTGAGCATAATTAGCAGGAGCGCGCCACCGCCTTTCATTTTCAGCGCTAACAATCCTTCCAGCCTCATTTGTTGTCCCTGAGATCTCCAAGATAAAAAAAAAAATAAATTAAAAAATCACATTCCTTCATGCCAGTGACGTCCTATTAAATTCCGACTATGCACAGATGCAGCTAGTACTGGCACCGAACTCATGGCCTTTTCTCTGGCATCATTATCCTCCAGTTTCACATCACAGCGTGTTCCACAAAGCAGGCGTCCCTCCAGCTCCAGTTTCCTGTTTCCTCATTCATCCCCCACCTTCCATCATCACCACAACTGACCATAATGAGGGGATTCAGCGAAGAGGACTTGCTTTTCCGTTGAAGTGTCCTCTAACCGCAATACCATCTGCAGCACAACTTCAAATGAGACCAGTCAAAGTGTGTGTGTGTGTGTGTGGGGAGTGTGTGTTTATGATGTGACTGTTCAGAATGACTTACTGTATACCCAGGTGTGGATAGGAGGGGGGAAAAGCTCCAAATCTGTCATTGACAACCCAAAAATGAATTATCTTTCCATGTCTAGAAATCAGTGCTACTGGA
Source organism: Sebastiscus albofasciatus (assembly GCA_916701655.1). Classification (NCBI taxonomy): domain Eukaryota; kingdom Metazoa; phylum Chordata; class Actinopteri; order Perciformes; family Sebastidae; genus Sebastiscus; species Sebastiscus albofasciatus. The sequence goes on from CAKAOI010052597.1 coordinate 45,689, forward strand.
AAGTTCTTCGTTATATAGCATGATTTAGGGTTGATCTAATTAATTTATGTGTGCAGACGTGCATGTCAACCGTAGCTGACAGGGGCGATGTTGTTTTCAGCTCGGGCGGATGACTAACATTTCTAAGTAGATTGTGTTTGTCCACTCCTCTCCTCCTCCCTGGTGGATGTTCTGTCTCTTCTGCTGGTTTGTTTGCAGATCTCCCGGCTTTAGAGATGACAGACTCATCACACCGTTCACTGTTCTAATGTGTTATAAGTATGCAGCAACATGTACTGACCTGTCTCTGTCTGTCTGTGTGTGTGTGTGTGTGTGTGTGTGTGTGTGGGTGTGTGCGTGAGGTGAGGGCAAATGAGACATGTTCAATTTGTGATGGTGCGAAGCGTAGATAAACAGCTGATTGTGTGGTAAATAAGTGTAAAGAGGAAACAGAAAGACAACAATTAGAAGCACTTCTTGTTTTTCTAGTAGGTTCCCCAAGGAGTTGGTTCCGTTCTGTTTTATATACCACCAGCTATCTACCGTAGATGGCAAGTCTGACTAGCAGGCATAAAATTACTTCTAATAAGGAAATCACCTGTTAGGTGAGTGCTTTATGCTCTCAGTGATCTTTATTTACAGCACAGCCCAGTCACACAGCAGTAGCATAGTAGCATAGTCACGAAATGTAATGTATTGATTCGTGTACATAGATACAAATTTAAAAATGTTTTCGTGATAGTCAGCATGAAATTGATTTATATGTAATCCACGTAATTGTGGAGTTCAAAACAGGACTTTTGCCCAGGAGACTGGTGTTCGTGTCCCGTGTCAAAGTTGATTTATTTGTTACTTCCGTACATGTTACAGCACTTCCGGTGCTATTTTGACCTAACCACGATCTTTCCCTAAAGCTAACTAAGTAGTTTTATTTTGAAAAGACTGGAGTGGAAATTGACACGTGCGTCATGCGTTGTATATTTTAGACCTTATAATCCCTTATGAACCTTTACGTAATTTGAGATCCTCGGGCAGTGGTCTTCTGTCTCTTCCAGAATCCAGGCTGTAAAACCAAAGGGGACAAAGCTTTTGCAATCAGGGCCCCGAGGCTCTGTAACGACCTGTCCGAGGAAGTAAGATTGTCTGAGTCAGTATGTTCTTTTAAGTCTCTTCTAAAAACATACTTTTATTGGAAAGCATATCTTGATTTTATGAACTGCCTGTTTATTTTATTGATTTTTAATTTCTTGTTTATTATTTTAAGCTTGCTATTCATGTATTTCATCATTCACTTTGGCTTTTTCTCTCTGTGAAGCACTTTGTACTTTGTTTTAGTACTTTGTTTTAAGTTTTTTATTATTATTATTATTATTATTATTATTATTATTTTTGGGCTGCATGGTGGTGCAGTGATTAGTACTGTTGCCTCACAGCAAGAGAGTTGCAAGTTCAAATCTGGCATGGGGTCCTTCTGTGTGGAGTTTGCATGTTCTCCCCGTGTTAGCTTGGGTTTTCTCCGGGTTCTCAGGTTTCTTCCCACAGTCCAAAGACATGCAGGTTAATTGATGACTCTAAATTGCCCGTAGGTGTGAATAGTGTCTGTTTGATGTATCTGACCTGTCCATGGTGTACCCTGCCTTCACCCAATGTCAGCTAGGATTGGCTCCAGAAATATCCCTGAATAGAATAAGCAGTCACAGATGATGGATTGTTAATAATATCATTATGACAGCAATGAGTTGTATAGTGGAAATCTTGGTATGAAGCTTAGTTGGTTGCCGGGCTAATATGAGTTATCATGAACAGCAGCAATGAGATAAAGCATGAAAAGCTCAGCACCTTTAAGGTGAGCACAGAGACCTTAAAAGTTTTCTTTTAAACAAACAAAAGTTATGTTTACAGTCAATATTATTCACCAAAACACAGTAGACCTATGTGTATCCTCGAGGTCCAACAAATATGTTGAGTGCATTTCCTTCCTATCATTTATACTATTATTTTAAACCCAGCAGTGTTTACATCCATGTTTAGCTTGCAGTTTTCTTCTTCCCTATCTTTGCTGGTGCATTGCAGCACATATTGGAGTATTATCGCCACCTGGTGATCAGTAGAATAGTGTGACACAATCGGTCGGACTGTGAATCACCTGGACGCATAGAAAAACAGCTCCACAGCGCTAGAGGACTGAGACTCCAGCAAGGAACCTTTAAATTAAAAAAAAGCATGATTTTGTGACATCACAACTGGCAGCCAATTATGGTCCAATATGCAACTTAAACAAGCTGATGTGGAGAATGTACTCCGATGTGGAGTGAGGTGGCTGTAGCTCAGATCCTTTAGCTGCAAGGTTGGTGGTTTGATCCCTGACTCCTGCTGTCTGCATATCAAAGTGTCTTTAAGTAAGACACTTAACAGCAGTCTACTGTTCCGAAATGTTTAGGATGTGTGTACCTATAGTATATGTATATGACGAATGTAAGAGTGTTTAAGTGGGAGTCATCTTGTGTCCTGCAGTTCAAATTCTAAAATGGAAAATATCCATATTGAATTTTTTTTCAATGAGGGAATGTAATTGTATGAAAAACATATAATTTAACTTTTTAGTGGCAAAAACAACTGTATCAGACAATTCCAAACATATTATATTATGTCTTAAAACATGTCTCCAGTAAGGTCTCCTTTAAGGTTATCTGCAGAGTATCAGCTGCAATCTAATGTTTATCACCTGATAGTGAGACTATTGGACTATAAAGTGTGAAGGAGGGATTTAATAAGCCTATATAGTGATTAGATAATCTGTTTGATAACCGAACAATTTATGATGTGCTTTGTCACAAATCATTTGACCATTATAGGCCTATTAATGATAACAACATATTTTATTCATTCAAGATATTTATAAAAGAAAAAAATAATATGGTAACCTGTACTGTACAAAGAGGTCACTTTAAAGTCCCTGTTGACCTTCACAGACAAACTGAGTTGTATTTATTAATTTCTCATTATGGTGTTTGTTTGTCCAGAAATGTGTCCAAAACGCACACACACACACACACACACACACACACACACACACACACTATGGAGAGACTGCCTCCTCTCTCACTGTGTGTGTGTGTGTGTGTATGAGAGACTGAGAGAAAAGGCGAGGAGGAGCTCCAGCATCTCACGCTCGTCCGCGTAAACCGGGAGGCAGTTAGACGCACTTGGATTACCGGCCAGTCAACTGTCACCGCTCATAACGGCTCCACACCGGCGCGCTCCTCTACCGCGCGCACCGCCGGTCGCTCATTAATTCATCTCATAAAAAAAGGCAGTAGACACCTGGGCAGTAGCAGCATTTGATTGATTTTTTATTATTATGGGTTTTTATCTCCGTGGATGCAAAAAAGAAAAAGTTTTTTTATTGACGCTGCGTTAAAAAGGAGCTGCGAGTCAGTCTCCTCCGAGGAAGAAAGGAAGGACACTGAACCTCCTCAGCATCTGCTTCTTCTTTATCTGCTGTTTCTAAAAGCTGTTGAAGTATAGGTAAGTCACCGACTCTTGCTTTTTTCTTCTTAACTTCTTTCAGTTACTGCTGGTGTAGAGAGAATATAAAGGGAATCACATTTTCAGCTTGTCAGCTTTAAACCCAAATTTGCCTCATTTTGTGCCACATTTTTAGGACTGATGAAAGAGAAGGAGATCCTCTTTGCATGGGTTGACGCAATGTTAATTCATTTTCCTGTGTTTATGCTGTAAAAGGATTATTATGATGTAGCATGCAGAGGAGGTGTTTAAATCAAAACACCAGCTTAGCTCAAGATTTTAAGCATGTGAGAAACTGCAGAATGTGACTCATACTCATGTGCTGTACAGTTGTCTATGATGCTCTATTTATATGGCTGAAAAAAAGTCAAAGTAAAGGCATTCTGGGAAATGCAGTGATCCACAGGGTCTTCAAAATACTCTGAATACCACAAATAACTGGTGCAGACTGCATACTTCTTGGTGAATCAATGCAAATTTATAGAGATTTTTTCAAAACTGCGCACATAAGGCAACCAAAGAGATGTGACAGGCTATGTTACAGATGAATCCTTTACGTCACACATAAGGCTGCACACACTCACGACTTACACGTCCACACGCACACACAGGACCCTGCTTCTCTTCAGAGAAATTAACAGAACAAAAATGGAGAGGCATCTGTTTTGTTCCCAGCAATAAATATCATTTTACAAGCTAATAAACACACATAAACGCGCCGGCACACAATGCACAAAAGTAGTAAATGTATGCACAGATTAAAGGTCAGTGCATGCAAATTTTCTGCACTCTCTGTATTAATCCTAATGCCACACTTAAAGGACACTGCTTCTGTGTAGAGGGTTGAGGCTAAAGCTTCTTTTTGCTCTCAGAAAGAACTGTTGACTTTGCACAAGTTGTATTTTCACGAGCCAAGTCCACCCTGGACTTCTTCTTCTCCTCTCTGTGAGAATTTTTGACACCGCTTTAAACCACCTTCATATTGATTATATTAGCAAAAATTCACGGAAAAGGAAAATAAGCATTCCTTCATGGACCCACCGGCCCGCAAGCCGGAAACAAAATAAACCAAACTCATCGGTGAATGCTGCGCGCCTGCAGTTCAGCCTCCAGTTGTGGCAGAAACGGAGCAGAAAAGCTGAAGTGCCTCGGAGATGTCTGTGGCTAAATTGGGATCCTTCTTTTGGGGATTCCTTTGTGTTTACGTAACCGTGTTTGAAGTAATGGCATGTGTCGTCTGTTAGAGGCAATGGTGAGTGAGGCTGATATGAGAGCTTCTCAGCACTGATACACACATACTGTGCAATAGAGACAAAGACAAGAATAGCAACAGAAAAGAACAGACAGAAAGAGAGAGACGCACGGCAACGAACAGATCCATGCGGACAGCTGGGCAGAGATGTGTTCTTTTGAGCCTTGCGGTGAGCCGTCTGGCTGCTTTCTGAGTCTCAGAGATAAGTTCGTCATTCATCATCCCACATGCTGTCTGGTCAGTCTGGTCGGAGACGGGTGAGCGGCCGAGCCAGCAAGCGGCAAATTTGCTCCACGTTTGAAGGGACAGGAGGTCTGAGAGGTCTGCTTGAGAGGATGAAAAATGAAAGACATGCAGAGCCCTGCGGAGGGACATTGTGCCTCGAGTTTAAGAAATGTGTGTGTTAGATATCTAGATATCAAAGTGTGTGATGAATGGGGGAGATGCACGCTTTGTGCTAAAGGGTTTCGGACTACAATTCTCCTGTAATTGTGAGGCCAAACACAGCACGAACGCAAACACACAGTCGTGCACAGCTCCTGTCTCCGTCCCCGTCTCACGCTCACACACAATCTAGACCCATCACTCAGTCCGCCGACTGCCCACCGCTTGTTCTTATCCCTCAATATTAATCAAGCTAACGCTCCATGTTTTATTCATAGGTACATGCAATGACCCCAAATGTCACCCGTAATCGTCGTGTTCAAGAATCGATTTACTCCTTTAGGACTAACAGTGATACTTATCCTGCTGTGCAAATCAGAAGAATCCTGTGAATTAACATGATTGTGGTCTGGAGTTGCCAGCGTGGAAAAGCCCTCTCCTCTGACCCCCCCTCCAGCTGTCTTAAGCTCGCCGGATGATGCGGACAATTTCGCCGTCACGGAAATAACTACTTACATTGGCTGTGTTGCAAACCTTGAAAGAGGAGAAACTGCATAATTTGGACTTAACGCTGAAATGTCACACATTAGAGTTCCCATGCTGGCAGTCCCATATATCAGACCTGGACAGATCCAAAGGGGTGGTTTAACCTTTTCCGTGACATAATAAATGGGAGTGTGTTGCCAGAGCCAGAGGTCAGGCTTCACCTCATGCTACCATACAGCAGTAGCACAGCTGTGTGTGTGTAAAAAAATGATAAAGACATTTAAACAAGTAGCGAAACACTGGAGTTGACTTAGCTGAAACTATTGAGTAAGCCGGACTGGTTATGGGGCGCCATTAAAGTTAAGTGTTGCAATATGTGCAGCACAGCTGGAGCTGTTCTGCACGACTCTATCCATATTTCACATTCGGCGTGAGTCAGATGTGAACTTTATTCAGGCAAACGCTCCCGTTTGCGATTTTCCGTGAAGACAAGGGGATCTGCTGTCGTAAAATTCAATTTAACAGTCATCTGTTGCAGTTATCTCTGCCCCTGTTTAAGCTGTTTGGTATAGCAAGCACAGGCTGGATGAGCAGTTTTAGAGTTATAGAAGCTTGCATTTGATTTGTGGAAAGAGATGCAAATGACACAAAAAATGACTTTTCCCATGTATTTTATGCAGTGATACATCTCCTGTAAATAGTGCTGCATCTACAGCACTTCATAGTATCAATAGGTGGTGCTAGAATAGAGTGAATGGCTTATAGGAAACACAGGTCTACACAACAGAGAAGGCATGAGTAGTGTGTGTGTTTGACAAACAGATACTGATGTTTTAACATTTTCATAAAAATGTCTTTGTGTCTCCTCTGAAATGCGATATCTTCCACTCCTCTAATACCTGAATTAAATTGGCAGCACCGTTACTCAACACTCAGCTACAGCTGCACAGCTAATGGCAATACGTGCTCCTGTACTTCCTTGATCGATCGAACGCTCCCCGTCTGAAATCACGGCCGTTTGTTAGCAGGGCTGAGGAACGTGCGGTCCCACATCACACTTTTATTATTCCTGCCGCGTCCATCTCACACGTCTACCCTTACGGTCATAAAAATCACATTATAGGTTTTTTGAAAACTAAAAAGCAATTTGGCGAAAAGGATAAATAAAATTTTTCGCTGGGATTTTTATAACGTAATGGACTGTTGCTGTTTGAAATGATGAGGTGGCTCATTTTAAAGTATGTGCGAAAGACTCATTAAAGCCTCCTTAAAGCTGTTCAATTGGGCTTTTAATGCAAATCCAATTCTCCAGAATGGTTTCTCAATAGGCTGAGAACGCTGTTCAGCAACCCAAAATCGTCTATTTAGGCTTCCTTTAACAAGTGACTCCTCACAAACAACAATAAACAGTTACTTTGCTAAATGTTTAACGCTGATAGTGAACTCATTTGCTTTAGAAATGACTAAATTTCATTGAGTATGAAAACGGGTGCATCATGGCAGCAGCCGGGTGTCATTGCAATCTCCTCTATGTACAGTATAAGATCATCAATATACTCATACTGTAAAACAAAACATCTTTGAGACAGCCTTTAAACGGCTACGTGCCGTTCATCCTTATGGATGACTCTGACAGCAAATTGAACAAACACGTCTATGTAAAGGATCCAATCAGCATGCAAATGTCCATATGCTTCTATTTTCTGCTGTGTCTGCTGCAAATGACACACACACTTTATCTCACTGGTATTAGCTGTTCATTCTGTTCTTCTTGGCTTTTATTGCCCTTTTCTTCAATATCTACTCTGCTCCTTTGTGTGTGGGTGCTTACATTTGTACTTCTGAACGATCTCATTTCAGCTTCCTGTCTCATTTCTTTGTTCGTTTTTTTTACATTTGGCTTGCGTTTCTGACTAATACACCGGCCTGTCATCTTCTATTTGATTTCATTTTCTCTGCCTCTGTCTGTCTTCTCATCTCTTCATCTCTGTCCTCTCTGGTTGTCCTTCAACTTTGTCCTTCACAGTTAATTGCATTCTCAGTCTTTTTTTTTTACCCATTTCTCTTTTTTTCCCTCTCTTCCTTCCTCACACTTTTGCTCTAAATCTTTTCACCTGCTCCCTCCCGTGTTTGGTTGGACAACACATCCTTGGGGTTTTCCGTTTCAGAGTGTCAATCCCTGATAGCTTTCTGTCGCTTGGGGAGACATACAGCGACAGAGTGCACATAATCCGTAGTCACTGACACAGATGGCTTGTCTTGAAAAGATCTAGATTTTCTTTCTTCCCAGCGTTTCAAGTTGGTCTGGTTGAAAATTCGAGATCCTAACCTGAACCTTTCATAATGTCCTTAATCTCCATTCAAATAAACTGTTCCTATTCTGTCTGTGTTCACCTCAGATCTTCCTCACTGTTTACCAGCCAGGTGTCCAGATTATCACTCCAGATACGCACATGCTTTTGTGTTTTTCATAAACGCTGACATTTAGGGTGACGCACTGGAATATTCTTGTCTGTGATTCTCCGGATTTGGCACTCTCACGCTTATGCAGACGTTGTCTTCATACGTGCCTGCAATCTGTCAAGACGCTGGCGTAGATAGTAATCTTTTTATTAATGACATGAGAGACTCGACATGTGAAAGAAAACATGAAAAGGTCATCAAGATATTTGACACTTCTGTATGCTAAACATGAAGATGGAGCTGCATATTTTCATAGACTGTAGTGGACGTAGTCACTGTGACATCACCCATCGGTTTGTGGACAGCCGTTTTGAATCCTCAAGTTCAGCATTTTGGCCGTCAACATCATGGTATTTGGCTGTTGCCATCTTGTTTTTTTGTAACCCGAAGTGACATGAGAGGGTGGAGCTAAGTTCAACCAAATGCTGAATAAGACATTTTTAGGTAACCAAAAAGGTTAGAATTAACTCTCATGAACTGAAAACACACTGTGAAAGGGTTAAAGTTGCAAGACGAAAACACAGACAACTCCCAAACCGGACAATGCCGTGGTAGCGACCTGTCAACCACAAGGTAGCTCCGCCCTAAAGCATACCCTGCTTTATGGTCTATTTGACTCTAAATGGGACCATAATTTACTAAATGAACATCATGCTGTATTGAAGAAGACTTGAAACTAAAAACTCATGTTTACAATGTTTACTGAGGGAATAAATCAAGTGAGAAGTAGGGTCATTTTCTCATAGACTTCTATACAATCAGACTTCTTTTTGCAACCAGAGGAGTCGCCCCCTGCTGGCTATTAGAAAGAATGCAAGTTTAAAGCACTTCCGCATTGCCCACTGCATATTTAGCTTAGCTTAGCATAAAGACTGGTGGCTAGCAGTTATTTCTTGGCTGGGAGCAAGAAATAGCTTGCTGTTTTACACTTCCATATAAGACATAACATGTTAATTAGTGAGTTTTAGAGGTGCTATAGGCAGATTCTAACACTAAATGATTCAGAGATGCTTTTGAGGCTCAGAGAAACATCTAGGGAGAGCATTAAGGACACACCAGGCCTCCAGAAGACCCATGCTGTTCAACATGGAAGCCTCTCTCTCAGGGGGACTGTAGGCAAAGCACAGTGTGGTTGGCAGTAATTAATCTAGCCAACCTTTTTCCCTCTCTGTGTGTGTGCTGTTAGATATTGGTAATTCTGACTTATTACAATATCCCTAGACTACCAGACCACTCATTGATTTTCTTTGCCGTTCAGCTCTTTTTTTCTTCCTCATTTCGGCTCGCACTTCAAGCCTCTCTGTGACTCACAGGGGCGGCTGTAATACCGGGTGTAATCGCCTCCTATTAAGGTTTCCTGTGATTGATCGGTGGCACCCAGGGAGAACCGTTACGCTGACTTTGGAGGTTGCAGCCAATGATTTTCTCCACTTTCAAACACATTCACTTTTCTTTTTTGTCGGTCTCTCCATTAGGCAGTTTTCTCTGGAAAACACTTCTTTTTGGAGGTGCACTTTCAAGTTGGAAGCGACCTTGACACTGTTGGAAAAAAGCACCAAAATGTTGGAAACTATTTATTTCCAGGCCATTTTTGTCATCACACAAGCGGTATTTTCACAAACATGCTCTCTGCATAATGTCTGTGAAACTTCAAACGCTGCTTTTTTCGTTACAGCCTCAGCAATGATGTCTTGGTTATTATTACACACTGGTGCCCTCTCCTTCTCCTTGATACTGGATTCTTCCTAAATGTTATGAAAAAAAAACGGTACAGAGCTGACATCCACAAACTCCATAGTGAGTTATTAAATACCACTCTTGCCGTTTGCTATTAAAGAGGACCTATTATGCTTATTTTCAGGTGCATACTTACATAACATGTTTAACTGCTTTAATGTTGAAAAATGCTTTATTTTTCCTCACCCACTGTGCTGCAGCACCTCTTTTCATCTTCTGTCTGAAATGCTCTGTCTGAGCTCTAACTAGCTTCGTTTGAAGACGTGCCAATAGCTGCTGTAGGCAGGTATTATGCAAATGTGTTACTTAGTGACATCACCATGTTAGGGGAAAAAAAAGGCAGGTTTCAGGCAGTTCAGGAGCAGTGTTTCTGTCGGGGAGAGTAACTTCCTTTGTTGTGAACTTTGGGCTTTGTAACTTTGCAGACTTTTTACATGCACAAAAAAACTACATAACACACTAAAGGAAAGGGCACAAAAGCATAATAGGTCCTCTTTAAGGACCCTGCTTGCATGGCGAACATGCCCTTCGCTGTTACAGTAAGAGTGAGTCAGAGCAGCGGAGAGGCCCGGGCGTACTCTTTCATAGGGCCTGAGAGGGATTCAGGGGCTTCAGGATGAGGCTTCAGGGGCTTGTTGTGCAACCACTCTGTTCCTGAAAAGCTCTCTGCTCAGAGCTTTTTCTCCTTTGTCACTGGCTTCTTTTATTCGATTTCTCCATTCCTTTCATGTCGCGCCTAATGTTAATTGAATGTTTATTTCAGTTTCTTTCAATTTTGACCCTCTTGTGACGATATTAAAGCTACTACTTTAGTTTTCCTGTGCGTGTTTGTGATAACAGCACCCATCCCTCTCACTGTTTACAGCTTGTAGCAGCCAGACGCATCCCACTCCTTGACCCAACAGAGCGTACGAGGAACACTGTGCCCAGAAGGGAATTGTAGTTAATGCCTTTCGGCTGAAGTCCAGCAACAAAATACTTCTTTAATTGCTTTCCCATAGCCCTCAGCGGCAGTGTGCTTCCTACTCCAATTGCCTATCGATGCAAGTGGGAGTTAGCGTTGTATTGTCGGACAAAAGCAGCATCCTAATGGGGTCTGTTTTGTATGCAGATATCCATCTTTGCAGACGAGTTTTGTTGTGATCTGTAGTACATATAATTTATCAGTGATTTTTTATCTTCTTCTTTTTTTTTTTTACCTTCAATGGAATATTTACACTTTTACAAGCAGGAAAAGAAAACCCAACCTTCAGCCTCCAGTTCGATAAAGGATGTTTATGTGGCTGCATGTTTGTGGATACGTTTTTGCCGGCTGCCTTCATTCCTCTCGTTTGTTTCTGCCCGATCGGCTCAGTGACTGATAGAAGATTTAAATTCTTTTGAAAAACATATTTAATGTGGAAAGAAGAGCAAAGGTTGAGAGGGAGAGAAAGGGTTATCCCTCACAGCGATAATTGAGAGCATACTGTGGAAAAATGTGCACATTTATTTATTTTTTTATTTCCTTGGAGTTGATACAGCAAGGTTATCTTTATGATGTGAGTTATGATGTGCAGATGGAGTGGGGGGGATGGAGTAAGTCACCTAGATGACAACGCAGGCCTCGGCTCTCTGCCCATCTGTCACCGTCTTTTCTTCCTTCTGAACCAGCTACGAAGATCTTCAGGGGGATGTGTTCCTGTTCATGCAAATTCGAAATGGTCTGAAATTTTATTTTTAAAGATACATACACACACATAACACATGAAAGTGATTTTATAGAAAAAGAAAAGTATTGAAATCAGACCTTATGCTTGAGAAAGTTATCTTTGACTAAATGGAACCACATTTAAATTCACAAAAATAACAAATGATTTTGAAAATAGGTATTGAGTTTAGGGCATTAATCTTTCTGCTATATCACTCTATAAATATGTGTATCATGTCTTAGGACAACAATAAAAAGTACTTATTGTGACTTCTCTTATAGGGCTTTAATGATATTTCTTCACCCTTATGCATGTCTTAAAATGTGTCTGTTTACATCTATGTCTGTGTCTGACTGTATAACACAGTCTCGACCCGGTTGTGTTATTTAGCTTTATTAAGATTTATTCATGTGTTGTCCTCCCTGAAATCTGTGCTGTTAGAGTTTTATAAAGATTTATAAACATCTGCTTTTAGTTAAGTGAACCATGATATATCTCCTATGACAGTAAAATAATTTCCAAAAACTTGTTTTAATTAATTACAGCGTACTGGAGAGGTTTTAAATGTAACCCCAATAACTGTGAGTTAATATAATTAATTAGATATTGGTTATTAAGAGAGCAGGTCAATTTAATTTGCGGTTTAATTGACAATTAATAACTTTAAAAACAAACTGGAATTGTTAAACTAATTATATGATAATTAAAATTAATATTAATTAAATAATAAATAAATTATAAGTCATATAAATCATAACTAATTACAAGTCAGTAATGTATAATTTAGTGTACAATAAATTATGTAAGTTAAATTGCTTATATGATATAATTATTCTAATAATAATAAGCTATAATAATAACAATAATTATGACAAATATTAATAATAAATGTATACTTCATAAGACACTTCAAAATCCCAGCAGATGCTCATAGTCTGTGTTACGAAATTAATATTTTAATTAAAATATGTATTATGCATTAGAAACACACACACACACACACACACAAGTCCCATTTAATTGTATAAAGATTGTATTTCTTTTCAGCATATTGCATCTTCCATGAATGCACATTTGAGAAAAAAAAAACGTAATCATTCAAAGTCTTTAAGATAGATTAGGAAAAGTAGTTAAGTTTATGCCCAAACATCTGTCTTTGTAATTAACAATCAACATGTTCTAAATCACTGTTTAACGCGTATCTGCCAAATGAAAATTAATTTTAATGACTTAAAAGAACGTGTAGCCTATTTCAAGGAAAACAAATACAGCTATATACAGTATAAAGCAAAACATAATTTAAATAATTCATATGTTGCCAATTATTCAGTTGTCACTTAATCAGTTAATTACTAAATGAATGATTAGGTACGTATTCAGTGCAGTGTGGTGGTGGGAGCACTTTGTACGAGCACGTCTTCATGTTAGAAGTTAATTTTGATAGTTCTAATGGACTGTTATGAGGCTGGCTGTGATAGAGATGGTGCAGAACATCAGGCACATCAGTGAACATCCATCCACTGATTAGTTAATAGTGGGGCAATTTTCAGTGTACTTTGCTGGCCAGACTCTTCCTGGGCTCTAAATGGTTGCCATGAGCATGGCACAGATAATGGTAATGGTATCAGACAGAGAGGAAATGGGAGACTCTTTTCACCTCTGTGAATATACGTGACCATTTGTGTGTGTGTGTGTGTGTGTGTGTTAATACAGGAGCATGTGTGGATTGGCGTGAAGCCAGCAGCACACATTTCCTCTCTTAGCCACATGTTCAAGAGAATACCTTCAGACACCGCTGATAAGAACTTGTGTCGTGATGAACCACTTTGAACTCATCAACCCAATGATTGCACAGGCAGATCAAGCATTAAATTAAGCAGACGCCCTTCTACTTTATTCCAGTAGTCTTGGATAGAAAATCAAAGACACAGTATTGAAACCGAGCCTGCAATAAAGACTGATTATCTCATTTGGAGTTATTTTTAGAGCAGTGAGTCAAGCTAGCCTGAGCAGATGTTTTAATTCATTATCTTCGCATGATGTTGCATGACAATGACTTCTGATGAAGTACCTGTGCTTCTGTTTTTCCAAACAGTCCTCATCACTTTGAAGAAATAATACTCTTGAAGTCTTTGGCTGATGTGTACCTGACAAAGCAACATGATTGATATATTTGGATTGGAGCAGACATGCCTGCACACACTCAAACACCGGTCTTCTCTCTTTCCCCATTACAGAAATCTGAAGAGTCAAAAGTACACACATTTATGAGCTTTAGAAGAGCTTGTGATTTTGTCCACTTCAGACAGACACAGCCAGGCTAGCTGTTTCCCCCTTGTTTCCAGACTTTATGCTAAACTAAGCCAACTATCTCCTGACTGTAGCCTCACATTTAAAGGGACTGTTTGTAACTTCTTACACATATAAATCACCTGGGTCGGTGTCCCATGCGCGCTCGCATATGCGCGCTCGCGTGTTGCTACGCTGTTCAGACAAGACTCCAACACAAACTACATGGAAGCACCAAACCCTCAAAGTTATATCTAGTGAAGCCCGTCTTGCAAAACAATGTTGGCCGCGGTCGAAGGACGCGGGGGAGACCGTAGCTTTGGTCTCCAGGGCCGGAGTCTCTGCTGTACTCTGCTCCTCTGCTCCTCTGCCTGCTCGCTTTCAATCAGCTCGCTCTACCTCACGCGCATGCGACTACACACTGCAGAAGACTTCGTAGGTCTGAGAATAACTAGTGAATGTACAGTGGACGTTTGTGCAGAAATAAATGCTGCAGCTCCTCCAGACCAACAGAGGTTTTCCGTGTCTTGTTAAGTGACGGGGCTCCGCAACAAGTTGTGTTATCGTCTCTAACCGGGTGCCGGTGTCTTCCCTGTTCCCTCCGACCGCGGTCGGGAGGCTGAAGCAGGAAAAGCCACACTGTTTTGAGCGATGCTCGTTCATGTCCATTTAGAGCTAGCGTTATCTCAAATCTGGCAAGAAAGTGAAGAATCATGTTTCCCAAAATGTCTTTACTCAAAATAACCTATAATACGGGTCTTTTCCCATCTGCAGTAGCTAGTTTAGTCCAGCAGAGGTGGCGCTGCAGAGAGAAAACCACAACAGCGCTGCCCGGTTAGAGGGAGTAGAACAAATCAGCAGACCGGTAGCTAGCTAAAAGCAGAAAAGAAACAAACCACACAGAGTAGAAAGTATAAACGCAACTTAAAAGTTAGTTTGAAGGTTCTTCTGAATGAAACTCGTCCCAAAATGGGTTACAAGGAGTAACTGGTCAAAGTTCTGCAGTTTTTCTTTTTTCCATTCTCGGTGAGTGTTTGTTGAGTATTCACCATTCTGTGCTAGCTAACTTAGCTACTAGCTAAGTCAATGTTACAGAGTGAGAGGTTCTCTTGGTAAGATTTCCTGTTATTTAACTTAGTTGAGTGTTTTCATTTCAAGACATTTACAAAAAAATAATTTGAGTATGACTTGAGGTGAGTAAACTACAGCTCAATTAGCATAATTAAGGAAAATGCCGGTCATTGCTGTGTATGGCATTTAAGTCCCGCCCACACCGGAAGGGGAAAACGATTCATCGCTCTTGACCTTTGTATTGTGTGAAAGGTGAAGAGGTGTGCAGAGGAGCATCTCATCAGTCAAGAGGACTGATTCACTCCACAATCTTCATCACATCGTACAGATAAGCGCTGCGATCGCACCACACACCATTTAAAGAGGGAAAAACACACTGCCACTGTAGATGAATATTGATTTTATTTGATTTGGTTTGTTATTCTCTCAGAGCTGGTTGAAGGGGCAAGGAAAAGACAAGAGTTTCCCAACTTAAAGGACAACATAAGTGACAAAAACAACAGAGAACTGTGCTATGATTAGTGTTACTGTTAAAGAAATGCCGTCTCTTTATTCTGAGTAATCTAAGCAGGTGTTTTGGTGTTTTTATTCCTCTACTCCTCCTTGAAAAGTACCTAGGTTGTAGTGTAACGTCACCACCAGGTCTGAGCCTTACTCCACCCACTGCATAATTTAGAAAAATGCAAAAAATTGGGCAAAGGCCTGAGGGATGAAACCACGGCAACTTCCGTATGCCGAAAGCCTCAACGCAGTGTCGGCAAATATGACAACTATAGTAGCTTGGAAAATAACGATATGGGGCACTGAATTTGATGAATTTTCTCTTTTTCAGATCACAAATAAGACAAGAATAAGCTAGCGCACCTCGCGGTCCCTTGGCCTCACTCCCTGCTGCTGGGAGACTACTTTGCTGGGAGGAGAGCGGAAGCCAGCTCCGGAGACGTACCGTTGAGGCTGTAGTAACTGAAATTCAGCCAGCACAAACTCTTGCACCTCCGTCTCCAGAGCAGCTCAGCAAAGTAGTCTCTCAGCGGCCAGGAGACAGACCGTGCAAACCCAACACTGCCGCTGGCCACCAGCCCACTGTTCCGCTCATTTTATGTAACCAGTGTAGCATGAAAGCATGGTGGAATTAGCAAGCTAAGCTAATTTCCAGGCAACAGAAAGGAGAGAACAGGCTTGTGCTGTGAGTAAAATGCTACACAACGGTTACAGAAAAAGTAAAAACGATAAGACGCTGTGGGGAGAGGCGAGGGGTGTAACGCCCTCTGATTAGATTACATTACATTTTTTTATTTCATGATGTAGATCAGTCCCACCCGGGCAACTCTATCTCAGAATTGGCTTTGCAAGATTAGGGCTGATTTAAAACAATAGATGGTGTGCCCATTTGTATACATTTGGTACAAAATGTCAATATTAACACCAGTATTGATGTGTTTAATCACAGTTCAGTCATATCATTTAGATTACAGCATAAAAAACATGTTAAAGTGTGCAGTACCTCTTTAAGCGCTTGTGCATATGTATATCATTCCATCATGTGCAAAGGAAGTGCTTACACTTACTTTTACTTTAATACATGAGTTATGAACATTTTGAGGTTTAGGCTAAGTATCTCAGGACTGTACAGTTGGCTATATCTCTAAGAATTTGCGCCATTAATATGCATTTCGGCCACTGAAATGAGTGCGAGAGCGTTAAAGTGTCGGCTACTTGCACATGAAATAGAGCAGTTTTGTTATCACCACTACTCTGGACTGCAGTCATCCCTGCTCTGCTGAAGCCAATTTAATGTGGTATTACCGTAGGTGCCAGGGCGTGACCAATCACAGGGTGCGAAGGAATTACACCCCCTATTTTACACTACGTTTAGCAGCAGCAACTAGTGAATTGGGACTGCAAGTGCAGTGGGAAAATATTGCACTTGGTAGAACGTGTAGCATAATTCAGAAAACTGGCAAAATGATGCACCTTTAATCAATGCTATAGAGCCAGTACACTTTGCAAGCCGCTCTCAACATGTAATATGACGAAAACCTAACAGAAGGCTACAGCTACTGGAGCAGATCATATTTATCAGCGAGGAAATGTGTGTCCTTGTGTAGTAGAGCTGCATCCATTCCATCCTTGACGATGTATTTAGATTCATTATTCAGGGATGAGAAAATATTGGCTTGCTGGTGTCTGTTAATGATTTGGGAACCTTATCAACCGGGCTTGGTTTCATTCCAGGCAATTCTCCTCAGGCAGCAGCGCTCAGGCCTGTCGTTATCTGTCATTACCTCCAATCAAAGCTGACTTTTTCTTTACTGTTTCTGAAAACTTCCAGCGTTATTTGTATTCAGTTGAATAGTTGGAAAAACATTGCAAGAGTTGTGTGTGTGTGTGTGTGTGTGTGTGTGTGTGTGTGGCTTAGGTTATTGCTGCTCTGTCTGACTGAACAATATGCAAAAGAAGAATAGTTGTGCTCTGGTCTTCAACAGAGGATTGTTCTTTGGCTAAAAATAACTTGTGGTCGAGAGGAAGATAGAGTGCGTGTTTCACTGTGTGTGTGTGTGTATGTGTGAAAGCAATGGGGACGAGCGAATGAGTGCTGTCTTTACCTCCACGGTTCTTAATGTTCCCAAACAGGTCATGAAATCCTCATTTTAACATTAATTTGTATCTGTAAAACTTATGTGGATCAAGGAGGACATCATTTGTTATAGACTTGGTAATTATGCCGAAATTCAGCGATGGATAATTAAATAATTCTCTGCTTGTTCTTATAAAATATGAAAGAAACATATTTTTCTGTCATGATGACACTTTTCTAGTTGATACGTTTCCCGAGTGGTTGTTTTCTCCGCTCCCCCTTTGTGTTCAATAATAAGATTTCACAATGACACTTTCATAACAGTGTTGTTTTCTCTGCATCAATATGGGCCGGACGGGATTGGTCATTGGTTACTCATTTACTCAGCATAGAATAAAACAACAATCAGAGTACAAGGTCAGAGCAGAACTGAAAACAGTGCTTCACCTGTTGGACTGCAGGGGCAACCATGCCACAAAAATATGTGTTGTTTTTGCAGCGAGTGTT
>CAKAOI010052598.1:0-41471 GCA_916701655.1 Sebastiscus albofasciatus
TATATATATATATATATATATATATATGGGAGCAGTAGAAGTTGCATACTATAAAAATATTTTATAAATGTATATATTGCACATATTGCATTGATTGAAGTATTGCACTTGTTTATTGCACTTTTTGTGAGGGAGAGAGTGTTGATGATTTATCTGTTTAAGAGTCTGTCAGTTTACAAATAAACAAACGGATATTACAACAATAAATTAACGTATAGTGTTACTAGATGCATTAAAGTGCTGCACTGTTATATTGTTTTGCACAAAACACCCTCTCCTTTAAAGCGACGCTTTGGTATTTTGTCCCTGTTGCTGTGCCGTAGTACTGCCGTAAAACAACGTTAGCTGTCGCAAACCTTCAGTCCAGCAACAGAGGTCACAACAAACCAGTCAGGTACCGAGTTTTACCTTTTAAATAGAAGTTTACATTTATTTTGTTGCTTTTTCACAGTGGGTGACAACACTATCTAACACATATGAAGGTGTAAATACTGTGTCTTAGGACAAAATGCTGTAATTGTATTTATGTATTGAGATAACGTGATGCTAGCTGAGGGAAGGCTTCGCTACACAGCAGTTTGTCTGCACTTTATCAATAATAAGATTAATTGTGTAGGAAGGGAGTCTTTATTTTAGGTAGGTACGTTAGCTGTGTAATCAATGTAATCAATAACAGTGAGTGGATTAAGATAGCCAGCCACTGATAACGTGAGGCATGTGGCAAATGTTCAATAACGTTGAACACCAGTGAACTTTAGCAGGTTTAATGTCAGCAGGTTTGTTTCTTTAGCTATTTATTAGGAAGTACACAAAACATCAAACACAAATATCAATAAAGCTAATTGTGCCAGGGTTTGATTGACAGGTAGTTTGGACCCATGGTTTCAACAATAATGGATACAAATACAAGACAAAAAGAAATAAGGACAGTTTATTATAAAGTATATCTCTGTATGATGTAACATTAGTGGTTGTAATTAGGTTTGTTATAGAATACACTGATTGGTATAGCTTTAGTGTAGAAACTTAGATTTAGGGCCAACTTGTGAATAGTTGTGTGTCCTGAGAAAACCTTTTACCAAAATAATGTGAACTGGTGTATTACAACAGAATAGTACACATTTAACAAAACACCAATAAAGCTAATTGTGCCAGGGTTTGATTGATTTGGTTTCAACAATAATAAAAACAAATACAAGAAAAAAGGAATAAGGACAGTTTATTATAAAGTATATCTCTGTATGATGTGACATTAGTGGTTGTAATTAGGTTTGTTATAGAGTACAGTGATTGGTAAAGCTTTAGTGTAGAAACTTGAATTTAGGGCCAACTTGTGAATAGTTGTTTGTCCTGAGAAAACCTAAAATACCAAGATTATGTGTTGAACCAATTCAATGTGAACTGGTATATTACAATAGACAGATATGCAGCAGCCAGGCATATTAGGTTTATTCTCTTATATTTATTTTATAATTGTGTATGTATTCCCTACCTCATTTTTTATTGAACAATTTGCTATTGTTGCTGCTATATTTATAATGTTTATAATGATGATTATATTTTACTTCATTATTGTTATTCAATTGATTGATTGATCGAGTGTCTATTACACGGGGATGAGAGAGTAACAAACAGCAACAAAGAATCTCACTGCCATGTCAATGTGTATGTGATCAATAAACTAAACTTGAACTTGAATGTGATTAACTTCCATAAGGACAGGTGCTAAATACCTTCACCTCATAATGTATAACCAGTGGCATAGTTTTACATGTCTGTTTATACAATGAGCATTAAAATGTGCTTGGAAGTAAAACAAAGTTGTACTAATCATCATTTTAATGTATGAGCCTTTTGCACAGGTGATTACGTTTACATGGCAGAAATAAGCTGCAGCTTTGGTCAAAATGAACACTCTCTGATCACCAAAACATAGTCTATTTTTGAAGATACAGTATGTCCATGACCCTTCACAGTAAAACACATTTGAAAAAATTTCCAAGTTACATGTACATTATATATGTAAACAAAGATGGAAACCAAAGAGTTTTAAAACTTTAAAGCTAGAGTGAAGGTACTGGCATCATATGGAACTAAAAAACATCAGAACGTAATTAACTATGAACAATCATGCGATTAATCGCAATTCAATATTTTTAATCAACTGACAGCCCTAGTAATTATATATAATCGTATATCTGTATCTGTTTTCAGCATGGGAGGTGACCACGGCCACAACAAGACGTCCATGCCAGACTGGCGGCAGTGGAAGACAGAGGGAACACCACTGGAGTTCACACAGCAGAGGCTGGCAGCCCGGGGCCTCAAGGACCCGTGGGCACGGTCAGTATTTCTACCTGCATGAAATATGGTTGATATTTAAGTCCTTCTTATTCCTGACCTTGCTTCCTCTCTATCTTTCTCTCCTGCCACTCTCGCTCTGCAGCAACGAGGCGTGGAGATACATGGGCGGCTTCGCTCGCGGTGTGCCTCTGTCTGATGTGCTGCTGAGAGGATTCAAGTGGGGCTTTGCCGCCTTTACTGTTGCTCTGGCTGTAGAGTACGCCCTGTTCCCACCCAAGAAGGGCGGCCACTAATGCTCATCGTTGACCTTCAAGCCCAGACCATAATGGAGTCTAATAATATTCTGTATTTTCTGTTTATTAAATATTTTTTTTGATCACAGCATGGTTTCCCTTATTCTTCATAAACCTGGTCACATCTAGAAAACCATAAACAAACTTAACTTTGCATTCATATTTTAATGACAATGATGTTTTTTTTTAATCTCCCTTGACATACAGTGTTGTTGCTGAGATGAAGGAAGCACCAGGTCAGTCGTGCTTCCTCTTCCTGCTCAGTTTCCGGAGGCATAGTTTCAAGCATTTTACTGTCAGTATTATTAAAACCAACACCACAGTAGCCAGTAGCGCTATGACATCCAGGCAGTAGTACTGTAGCCAGTTGAGGTTATGGACAGCAGGTTTGAGATGTTTTGCCCCTTTGTGCCGCATCACAAATTCTGTCCAGTACACTGAAAGGTCGAGTGGGTCAATTGGCCGGTCTTTATGGAGAGCCGACAGCTTCTGCATGTTCTCTTTATACCTGGATATAAACAGATTGATGGCAAGAGTTGAAGAATACAACATAGAGAAGTAGATAGTATGAAAAGCAGATTCTTTTATATTTTGATCATCATCAGCACCAAGATTTAAGGAGCTTCTTTTTAATGAGATAATTGTGAGCGACCTTCTGACCCCCCGCCTCACCTGGTGTCATTGATGACCTCATTCAGTCCCCAAAGAAGGCTTTCTGTAGTGATCGAATAAATATCCAACACCACTCCGACTTCCCTGCTCGCCAACCTCTCCGCGTTGTCAGGCTGGTCCCCCCCTATTGGCACCATCACCATGGGAATAGCGTGACACAGTCCCTCAAAGAGACCATGCGAGCCAGCGTGAGTGATGAAAGCCCGGGCTCCAGGGTGTGCTAACACACACAAAGATATCAGATGTTACGTTATGTGACGCACCATTGGTCAGTTTTAAGTCGTGAGCTTCACATTTCAAGATGTGCTAGCGGTGGATTTACAGACCCAGCAGGTCATTCTGAGGCACCCATTTCATCAGCTTCACATTTTCTGGGACGTTGTCGGGAACCTTCCCAGTGTGCCTCCATATTACCTAACAAAAGAAGATAAGTGTCATTTATTGCTTTTTTTGATTCACTGATGTATTATTTAAAATGGATTGTCATATATGTTGATGTACATTCCTGTACCTTCTGTGGAATCTGTCTAAAGGCCTCTAGGAAGACGGAGGTCGTCTCTTCTGGCAGATCTGACAACATAGTGCCCAGAGTGAACACTACAAACCCATGTTCTCCTGCCACCCAGGACTCCAGATCCTGCAAAAACAAAAACACATACACTAGGGTCCAGCAAGCATCTTTATCTCCCTGCATTAAAGAGGACCTATTATGCTTATTTTCAAGTGATTATTTGTATTTTGGGTTTCTACTAGAACATGTTTACATGCTTTAATGTTCAAAAAAACATTTTATTTTTGTCGTACCGGCTGTGCTGCAGCACCTCTTTTCACCCTCTGTCTGAAACGCTCTGTTTGAGCTCCTAATCCCCCCCGCCCCCTCTCCCAAAAAGCACAGTCTTCTCTGATTGGTCAGCTGCAGTGCTAATTTCGTTAAACTATGATGAAATCTGTTCGACGGGCCTTACCTCAGGCAGGGGGTGTCTCATGTTGCAGTTCATTCCACCGACTACCACTATATTAGGCATCATAGGGCGTGGGAACTCCATTGTGAAGTCTATCCTGTTCAAACACAGCATCACAATATGTATCTGAATATGAGACAAATAATCTAAGATATGTTTTTTTTCAGTGAGATTAGGTGGTATAGATCAACAGTAAAATTGCCTTTGCACTATCCCTCCCTTGTTTATCATGTGAGTGTAAGTACTTCTACATACATTCTTCAATCTAGGTTGTATTCTACTACCAAACATCAATATATAACCTTTGTACATATTACCTCATTAGCCAGATAGCAGAGTCTGACAGGACTTCAGCTACACCCACCTCCTCTCCCAGGAACCGATAGGCTATTTGATCAAAGTGCCAGAAGAACAGTCGGCATAGCAGTGGCTCCAATAATGCCACCTGTAGGTCAGAGGCACCACAGAGCACTAAATACATGTACAAGGTACATTCAAGCAGTCCAAGTTTATGTGAAGTAAAATGATTAGTTTGGTCAACACAGAATCTGTGTTTTACCTAATAAATTTGAGTAGAGTTCATTTTACAGAATGGAAACATGTCCATCCTTCACGCATAATGCACAACTGGCTGTAAGTACCAAAGTGTTGAAAACTCTCTGCTTGAAGTTCATTCTGTCTGTGTTTCCGGTGAAGAAGCGGGGCACATATGAGGGTGGGGCGGGGCAGCCTGCAGCCTTCATATCCAAGTGACATGGAATTCCCCTCAGCACATTTATAGTGGGGATTCCTGAAAAATGATTTCATGTGTGAATGGTGAGAAAATGTGAAGACGTACTGTATAAGAGCACAGATAATCCGAGTGTGGCAGAACTCACCAAATTTCCGAGCTATCAGTGCGCCGGTGGGAATCATGGGGTCTGTTAGGACGGCATCGAAGTTCTGCAGAGCGAAAAGGTGCAAAAGAAAAATAGGAAAACAGTGTAAATCTTCAAGAGCATGCACTAATAAAGCACATTTCCTTCTATTTCATACACTTATGCATTGATTTTACAGAAAAGGGGAAGCATGTCAACTGATGACTAAGCATTTTTGCTAAAGCATACCATCCTTCTCTCAGTGGTGGAAAGTTTAACTGAATATTTCCATTTCCATTCCTGTAATTTTTACTCCCCTACATTTATTTGACAGCTTTGCTTTCGTTTAAAACCGCGTAATGGTCTAAATATTTTATATTTGTGACATCACAAATGGACAGAAATCCTAACGGCTTGTTTCAAACGCACAATTTCTGAATATGGGCTGTGTGTATTTCTCTGTATATTGAGCGTTTTGATAGTTTACCAGTATTTATAAAGCACTTAAACCTGCTTTATAATATAAAAGACATGAAAATCTCACTTTTTACAATATGGGAACTTTTAAAACAAGCTCCACGTCCACCAGCTAGAACAGTAAATGCTACTTACACGTGGATACATGAATATTAACAAACTAATAATATCCTATATCAGTATGTCTATAACAGGGGCCATTTTTCTGCACAACCGGTACTTACACTTTTGACACTTTCCCAACTTTAGTCGATACAGGGGTTGTACACAATGACACAAACACTTTACAGTATAATGCAATCCAATACACAGCCCCAAAAGGTAGTACAAGAGTAGTAGACATAATCTAAACAAATGCCTCACAAATTCAGTACACGGCATAGTGTAAGGCTATTGTATTGAATTGTATTAGATTTTACACATGATCCTGATGTTGTGTTCAACCTCTGTATTTGCACTCACCTGCTGTGCCAAATGTGAGATCAGACTGGCATTGAACAGTAGGGCCTCTGCTCCGGTGTGGAGAAAGTTTGCTATTCTCTGGATTTGTGTGAATTTTTTGCTTATCTTCTCCGTGAAAGACGATTGTTGCAGGGGGTCCTTGTTCGAGGCCGTGACAGAGTCCATGAAAGCCTTGTCGTAAGGAACAGGATGGGTCACGGTGTTGTAGTGTTCCCCTGGGCCCATTCGCATGCTGACCTCCGGTATCACCACGGTGACCCGGTGTCCACGGCGACCTATTTCTTGGGCTATGGCCTTTACAGTCACCCAGTGACTCCCGTCCATGGGTACCACCAGCAGGTTGCCCGAGAAACGTGAAGGAGCAGTGTCACTTGCAGGAACGGCGTTGGTGGCTTCAGCCTCTTTTGTCTTCGTCTTCACCTCTGGCCCCCTCGTCCCATCTGCAGCACCGATCACCTGCATAGCCATGTTTAGCAGCAGGAACACGGACATCGCTGCTTTCCACATTGTTCTCTTTGCTCTGTGTCTGCAGCCTCACTGAATCCAACACAGAAGAAAGTTTGAGGCAATGTAAGGAAATCTCGACAAAGAAAACGCCCCCTTTCTCTGTGCTTTGAATACGTCTGTATGTCATTCCCGCCCTTCAGGTTTCTCTATCTGGGTTGCAGAGTTGTTTGTGTTCAAAGTCCTCGCTTTAACAAGAGCGGAAATTGCAGTCCTCAGCGGCTTACAGTTGGATTTCCACTGATTTAATTATTGGGTAATTTGGTTTATTGCCACCCATACATAAAAGAAAGTGTGCAATCACAACTGATACTGCACCTGAGGCACTGTGGGAGAGTTCAGTGGCAGTGTTTTGTAGAAGACGAGGGATAAAAACAGGGCACCCACACATAGGGTCCTTCCCATTCTATATGTTCAGGTATGGTCCCAAACTGTACTTACACAAGATATTTGATATACTTTCTAATAGTAGCCTACTGTAGGGGAGACCGGGGAGTGTTGTAACACTGGGTTAGTTGTAACTCAATCAGAAGAGCTGCGGTGATGTCATCAATATCGTACACTCCCATTCTCTTTTTGAGCTCTCAGGAGAAGCGGCATTTCTCTGTGAGCAACATTATGGATTTTATGATCAAACAACTGATTTTCAGATTTTCAACTGAAGTAGCAGTTTCTCTTGTTTAATTTGATGCTTTGCATTCATGCTAACTTCAAACCCACATGCTAAAACAGTTAGCTCTGTAATAGCTGCTAGGGGTGGGGATAGTTGTAATAGCTCATTCAAAAGTCAGTTCTGGGCCCACAAAGCCAGCAACCCAGGGGCAGCAATCTGCATTTACCATAACTGTGATTGAACCCTTATGGTACGTGTCCACAGGGGCGTGGAGGAACCACCTCGTTTCCCAGCATTGGACGGTTGATGGGCTGCCACTAGACACAAAGCACCTGATTGGACGAACGCTTTCCCTCGTTGGCTGCTGCTCCCAGCTTTCAAACCGGAACCGACATGACAGCTCATTTGGAAACTTTCTTCTCTTATATCACGAAAATAGTTCACCAAAATGTCTTTCTGAAAACATTTTATGCGAGAAAATAAGCCATGCTAAATCTCTCTTTATTTTGGATAGATAACAGTTAGTTTAAAAGTTTCTAGGGAGTTTGCTGAGGCGACGAATCGTGCCAGACGCCCCTGATTTGCATTAAGCAGCCTAGACCTCAACTTTATGCAAATGAGGAGCAGCCAACATGACGCCCCGTCTCTCAAATCGCGCCGCCACGCTACCAGAATGCATTGCATGGCTGCTTACTTACATACAATGAATAGGAAGCGTGGGAAGGATGGAGGCTGTGGACGTTAGGCCTATGGGACACATGCACATTCAGGAATACAGTCCTTACACACACACTTACATAGACACACACGGCAAATGTTTCTGTGCTAAATTTAAACTTTTAAAATTCATAAGAAACTTTAAATCGTTCACTTTATTCAAAACAGTTTTATTCTTCAATACAGTTCTTGCGTAAATTGGATAGTGTGGATCTTAATTCAGCAAATTACCTCTCATTGTCATATCTATCCCCAGCAAGTGTTACAACTCACCCAGTAGTGAGGTAGGAACTCTTTGCATTTGGCTATAACTCACATAATGTGTGATTGTGTAATAGACGTCCAAGTGAGTTTAATTTGTAGTAGACAAATATGGGTACCGTGTATGAAAGTATATAAGAGTTAATGAGGCTGAACAAAACGTTTTGCTATCATCCCCGGTCTGAGTCCTGAAGTATGCCAATCAAGCCTGTTTTTCTTGCTTTCTGATCCAGTATGTTAGAACATGTGAATGCAGAGGATGGAGGGTGTGTGGATTAGCAACCAACAGTTGTTTTCTGGTAATTTCATCACTTGGAAACTTGTTTAGAAATGTGCACAACTAAAGTGCAACATCAGCCGAGTCCTGCGTTATTATGTGATTTGTGGCTCTATCTTGTAGAGGGGTCAAAATCAAGCTCCAATACCTTAAGTATTTTTAGTTTATTTCGGGCTTTTTCATTTTGACTCGTCATAGTAGGAATATCACAGGTGTTACTAATAACTTTAACAATGGATCTGTTATAGTTAAGAGTACCAGTAAGTCATGACACTGTGATAGTGAACCAGCATGCACTGAAACAGAAGCAGACTTCAGCAATCATTCATTTTTATTACGGAGCCTACTTTCTCTACTGTGACATTTCAAAATGTCTGCTAGCCCGTAGAGAGGCAAAGTCCCGTCCCTTCCGGTGGACCACCATGGGAACTTATTTCGGTAAAAATATGAACAGTAGTCAACGGTGAGAGACAAATATGTTTTTGATTCATCATTGTGCCATGAATGACACATATGTTTGTCAATTTAAAACATAATTTTGCAAGTATCAGACTGTGAAAATACGTAATTAGAAAGACTACACACACAAGTGACGTCTCCCTCGCTGAAGCTAGGATTCATGTGTGTTTTGTGCTGGGATGTACTCACACGAGCAGCTGTAGAGACTTCTGATAGAGTTTGTGTCTGAACTGTATACTAATAAAGGCACACAGTTATCACTGGCAGAGCAGCAGTGTTTTCTCTCTGTAGCCTGTGACCTGATACCAAACACCTGCACATGAATAACAGCCTGCAGTATGTATTTATGCTGTGTACCGTGACCTGCTTAGAGACTCAGGAAACATTTCTACTGGCACAATGCTTTTATATTAAATATTCATTATAGAATGCTCCATGTCGTTTTTTTGTAGGTCAACCAGGAAGTTAGCATCGCCCTGGGTTCCCTCAACAAAAAGCCAATGTGATTTTTCCATTGGGTTTTTTAAGACACATAAAGTCTTCAAAATTCGTTATTAAATAAGCTTTATTGTATTGAAGTGTTCTCAGTTGTGAAACAGAAAATGTTCCCATATACTGAGAACATTCCCATGGGTGCTCTTAGGGTGCTTTCACATCACGAACCCGGGCCCAGAGCTGAGTATACTTGACCCCAAACTTTGGGGGGTTTGATTATTGTGAATGCTCCATACCGTACCGTACCGTCCATACTGCACGGTTCGTTGATCTGTACTCGAGTCCACTTGAAAAGGTGCAGATTCAAACCATGGATGCATTAAGAAACACCTTGGTTGATCATGATTGATAACTTAAAACTCAAAAATTCTAAATTGACTAAAACTATTAGATTGTTTAGACATTTCAAATCTATTCCAATTGTTTAACAGACCCTGAATATTTTTTGTTTGTTTGTTTGTTTTTTATTTTGTTTTTATTCATCTTTTTCTTTCCTTACATTTTATTTGTTGTATAATTAATAATTTATTTCTATATTATTTTGATACTGTAAAATATTGTTTGCAGAATTGTAATAAAAATCTGAACATGCGAATATATTGTATTTAACTTTTTAAATAAAGTATTTTTTAATTATTTTTTTTAAAACGCTAATTTGCTTTTTATTTTGTTTTTATTCATCTTTTCCTTTCCTTACATTTTATTTGTTGTATAATTAATAATTTATTTCTATATTATTTTATACTGTAAAATATTTTTTTGCAGAATTGTAATTAAAAATCTGAACATGCGGATATATTGTATTTAACTTTTGAAAAAAGTATTTTTTATTTTTAAAAAACCGCTTGGTGGCGTTCAGGCGTCATATTTTGTGTGGCGTCAAATAACCGTAGAAGAAGAAGAATCGACCTGAGTCTTTCCGGTCCTTCCTCCGCGCGCATCTTCCTGCAGGTTATCCTCGAGCACAACAAACCAAAGGTCCGCGAGCTCGACTGGCTCGAGCGAGTCTGTTAACAAGTAAGCGCCTCGCTCTGTTGTCTAGTTGTTAAATGCCACTAAAATAACATCTTTCAATATGTCAGATCACGTTGAATGTCATCGAGCTGAGAAACAGTAAGTTTTAAAGTCGTAGTGTAGCTTCAGTGATGACGTAATGACGATCTCAGTGCTGCTGTCGCCCTGGTAACGTCTCCAGGGTTGTTTACGGCTAGCTTAGCTTAGCTTAGCTTAGCCAGGATGCTAACATGCTAGCATGAGCTAACAGCTGCTTGATGTCTGAGGCTCAGGGAATAATACAATAATACAGTTACTGGTATATGTGGTCAGCTGTTTGTACTGTACATGGTGTTAAAACAGAAGATTGTTGAAGGGTAGAGGCACATTAGTGATATTTAGCTGTATAAGATAAGATAAGAACAATACAACAAATACAACAAGTTCAAGTGTATAAAATACAAGTGTATCAAATAAAAAGTACTATTTCTAGCCCCAGTGCCTAATAGAGTAACAATTAAGTAAGATACATTTAGTATAATTACTAAATAAGGTATTATAGGTAAAATAAAAAAGGTAAAGTAAGCTAACAAACAGAAAAATTAATATTGCACACAATGAACAGTGATATTGCACATGAGAATGTAAAAAGTAGTATTGCACATGATATTGATATTATATTTATATATATCAGGGGTCAGAAACTTGCAGCTCTTTAGCTCCTCTCCAGTGTCTCCCTGTGGATTTATAAAAAAAAGATTAATGGAAATGAATAATTTTTTTGTTTACATTTTCATTTTTATTTATCATTGTTGTAGGTCTATGGTACGACGAGTATTAGGACCATATTGGGGAGAAAAAAATACATCTGAGATTTCGAGAATAAAGTCAGAATATAATGAGAATAAAGTCATAAGTTTACTAGAAAAAAAGTTTTAGTATTATGAGAATAAAGTCAAAATATTATAAAGTAGTAATTTTACGTGTTATTTTCTTTTTTTCTCGTAAAGTTATGACTCGATTCTCGTAATATTCCGACATTTTTCTCGTAAAGTCATGACTTTATTTTCGTAATATTAAGACTTTTTTCTCGTAAAGTTATGACTTTATCCTCGTGATATTGCGACTTTTTTCTCATAAAGTTATAACTTTATTCTCATAATATTACGACTTTTTTCTCGTAAAGTTATGACTTTTTTCTCATAATATTACGACTTTTTTCTGGTAATATTATGACTTTATTCTCGTAATATTACGACTTTTTTTCTCGTAAAGTTATGACTTTATTCTCGTAATATTACGTCTTTTTTCTCGTATTATTATGACTTTATTCTATAAATCTCAGATTTTTTTCCCTCAATGTGACCTTAATACTCCGTAGTACATTTGCTCTTTGGCCCTCACTGCATTAGACTTATATACTATATACTTAAACTATAAACTGTGTTACCTTCATCACAATGCTCAAATGTTTTCCTGCTCCAGACAGATTTTTTTTTGCCTAAAATGGCTCATTTGATAGGAAAGGTTGCTGATCCCTGGGCTATATGAATAAAATTGACTTGACAATTGAGATCGAGCAGGAACAGGAACAAGACTAATATTGTACTGTATTTTTTGCCTTCCGCTGTTTTGATTATCATTAAAGTGGTTTGTTGTCTTTACAGGCTTGTGACTGACAGCAAGTATAAGGCAGACAGCTTGTTGTCGTTCATTCATTCATTGTCCATAAGTGTTGAATATTCCAGGTAAGACCGCAAGAAAACATTATAAAAAGTTTTCAGCCTGTGACCTCAGTTAAAGCAGCAGTGGGTAGAGTTGAAGCAAATGTGATTTTAACAAGTTATTATTAATTATATATATATATTATTTTCTATTTGTATGGGACACGTTACCAAGGCTGAGAGGTAGTCTACAGTTTTGATATAATGTCTAACTTAAATAATACACATTCTTATTCTGCCCCTTATCTTGTAACATCTCTATGCTTTGCCCGAATGCATCCATAGATCGACACAATCTTTTTTCTGAGACGCACGTTTCTTGTGATACTCACATGAACTGTGTTGCTTCATGTCGTATTCCTCCTGTGTGAAATTGAAAAATAACTGTCAAATTTCACAAAAAAACTCTGAGAATTGCCTTCCAGCGGCTTATTAATACTTATAGCCCTGTGATGACAGTCTTCCCTGCTTTCTTCACAGCCATTGGATAAAAAACAGATTTAAAAAAAGCATCCGTCCTGCAGTGGTTTGACTTTTAAAAACTAGAGCCAATGAAAATGTAGGACATCGTCTCAATATGTGGGATGTGGTACAAGGGATAAAAATGCTGTGCAGTCCGTTGTAAAGTGGGACACCTGGTCACCCTGGACTGGCCAAAGTCTCCCGTCACGGGTTAGATTTTCTAAAGCCTGAAAACAGAGCCATGAGGAGGTGCAGAAGTCTAGTTATCTCTCAGAACACTTGAATTACAATATGCTGAAAGGTTATTATGGATTTTTGCCCAATGATGCCAAAAACATTCTGCCTACTGCAGGTTTAAATTGTGAAATAAGATAAAGCCTTAGTGATCACATACCTAATGTATTACACTTCACAGGTGCTTTATCACAGATATCCACTGTTGCTCTCTGTCACAGGTCATTTGAGTATTGTCTGGAGAGGAAAAGCCCCATGTATCCCCGACGCTCCCCCAGACCACCAAAGCCCTCCAAGAGGAGAAGTCCCAGCCCAGATGAAGGAGTTATCGAGCGCAAGTTGAGGGGTAGGAGACAGAAGACAAAGCTGAGGAATACCAAAGAAGACGACGGCGTAGTTGATGCAGACGAGGGGAAGTGCCTCGACATCATCGACATCATCAACAGCTCGCTCGATGCAAAACGCGTCGCCAAGGAGCACAAAGGAAAGTGTGTAGAGGTGGCCGACGAAGGAGTGGACGGGTCGGATGAAGACTGCAGCTCTGTCAACAGCAGCGTAGCTTCTGGTCCTTCCCTCCTACGCAGCGCCTCCCCCAAGAAGCTGAGGCCCTCGCAGGGCTTGTGCAAGGCCTGTAAGGCTCGCTACCAGAATGCAAAGAAGATGAAAGCACCGATCAAAAATAAACTCTTAAACAATGGTGAGTGCACTTCTTCCTTTTTTTTCCAGCAACATGGGATGAAAATGTTAATGTCTGCGTGGGCGTCAAAAGCCTCATTTCCAGTGCAAGTAACTTCACCTCGGAACTAAGACCCTTTTGAGGAACTCATTGCGTTTCCACTGCAGGGACCAGGGTCTAAATTAAGATCCGGGGACATTTTACCCCCTCAAAAAAGGACCGGTCGTGGGGGAGTACTTTTCTAAAAGTACAAGAACTTTCGGGGTGGAGTTTGCAGGGATGATCGTCGCTAATTGGTGAAACACACACACAGCACTGCTGCTTCAACGGCTTCAACTCGTGTACTGCTTCACTCATACACAAGCAAGTACTCTAGTATCGATTTAGGACCCTTTTAGGACGAGGGGAGAACATATCTTTGTTTGATAACATTGGAAGTAAGTTAGGGTCTGCTGTTGGCCTCTTGACTCATTAAGAAACAGAGAGAGAAAATGAGAGAGAGAGAGAGAGATTGCAAGGGCGAGCGGTAATGTTAGAAAAGGGAGACATCATGATGGGGCTGTGAATGAGAGAAAGAAAAGTTATTTTCTGATGGTTTCATGACGGTTACATTCTAAAGCACAAATAAATAACCATCAATCACTCAACAGATGATTTACTGTGGAGACAGACGCTCTTAGTTTAATTTTCCTCTGCTGCATTTCATTCATTACATCCAACGTGCATCAGTAAATATATGCAGCAGTGAATATCGTCGCAGTGAGACAAAAACGTTTATTTTTTTAGATGAAACAGGTCTTCTTTCTGGTTTGTTTTTCAGATCCCAAGTCTCTGACATGTGACCAGTGGGTCCTGATGAAGAAGTGGAGGCCGAGGAGGCTGCCTAATGCAAGAGGGTGAGACTGCTTGTGTGTGTGGCGTTAAGGTGGAATACCAGTAGCCACACAAAGTCATGTGCTGTCAGCTCATTATAACAGCACCTCTCTGTTTTGTCAGGAAGCTTTTGATCCACGTACAACTGGTTAAGAAAAGACTTGAGGTCAAGAATGGTGCAAATCGACCTGCAATATACGTGGGAGAGGAAGAATCACCAGCCTGCTCGAGGCCGCACGCTTTCCTTCAGAGGTAATGCATCTGTACTAGGGCTGTCAATCGATCAAAATATTTAATCGCATGATTGTCCATGATTAATCGCAATTAATTGCAATTTTTTCATACAAAAACTACTTGAATGTGCTGCGTTTTTTGTGTCAGGAACTTCAGACGACGTGTCAGAGTGAAGCCAGTGAAGAAGAACAGGAGGAAAAGGACAAGAGACGGTTCTCAGGGTCCTCGCATCGCTAAACAGCAGCGTCTCCACGGCAACAATCACCGCCAACACATCAGTGTCGACCCAACCAGCGGTCACAACAACAGCAGTAGTCCTGGTTTTGAGGGTTGTGGCGATCAAGAACTCAGCGATAAATCAGACACAAATCTGGCTGTTGAGCTGATTCCTTCCACAGTCGCCATAGAAACCACTAAGCCAAAAGAGGTCCCACCCATGCAGAAAGCGCCAAAGAGGACGGGCGGATTCAGAGACTTGCTCGCCCAACTGCGTGGCAACAGCAGTAGGATCGTCAGAGAAACACGTTAGCGAAGTGACTCTGACTCTGAAGCAGTTTAACAGCTACAGTGTTCAGTGATGTAGCGTTTACCTGTGACGTTAGCCTGGCTATTATTCTGTTCTGTAAATTCTTGTTCACCTGGAGGCCTATACCTGAGTTTATTGGCTACTGCAGTTCCACGTACTAAGTTACATGTTATTTATTTTTTTCTTGAATATTCAAATAGCATTTATTTAAAAGAGCTACTGTGAAAGACTTTGTTTTTTTTTCACATTAATACTGTTTTTACCTATATCTCTATGATAGACAGATTTAACATTTCCATCCCCAGTAGACCTACACGAGCATGATAACTATAACTGTGTCCCTTTTTTAATACAACAAGCAGGTTTTCAGTGTGTGTTGGTTTTACACACTAGAAAAGTGACAAAAGTGAAGTATACTAAAATAAAGTGGTGCATAATTTCCTCTTAGTACACAACAGTAAGGAGTATTGATGTATTTTAACTTTTATAATAACTGCAAAATATCTAAAGATCATCATTTTAGTAGGTAGTGTGGATTTGGGAACATTGGCCCTTTCTGTATGAATGAACAACTAACTGTTTACCAAGAATATTAAATGGATGAATATTTCCTGGTGGCAAGTTATGGAAAGGAGCAATGTTCTGTAAACAAGGGGTGCGTTCCCAATTGCATACTTTTTCTTTATACTTACTAGTACCTACTGCAGCTGCCCTTACAAAGTACGTACTGTTGCATGCAGTATATATACTTTTGGGACATACTACTTCATCATAACATTTTGTCTTGAACTTTGACCCTCTTGCTCATATATCTGGAGGTAGTAGGACATCCTGGTATTTTTGGCACACTGCATTTGATATACTATGTTTTGGGACATCTTTTTCTGGCATACTAAATAGTGTGGTGGGTATTGGAATGCTCAGGTGGTAATGGGATTAGTTAGTATTTTTCAGAGGGCAGTGTTAGACCCTTTCTCTAAAAGCCCACATGGTGGCGCCACTTACTGAAGGAATCAGCTCTCTGGGTACAGCATATCAGCCCTGTGCCATTTGGTGTGCCTTTTTTTTTTTTTTTTTTTTTTTTACAGAAGAAGAGAAAAGCACAGGTGTAATTTAATAACATTAACAGTTGTTTATTGTCCCAGTGTGCATGATAACCAGAACTTTGCACCTGGTGCATCTAAATGGAATGCAGCCTTTAATTGATGTGATTGTGTAGCCTACACCTGTGTGTTTCCTGTACTGAGAGCTCAAAGTCTGCTTTAAACCTGCAGTAGGCAGAATGTTTTTGGCATCATTGGGCAACAATTCCATAATAACATTTCAGCATATTGTAATTCAAGTGTTCTGAGAGACTTCTGCACCTCCTCATGGCTCTCTTTTCAGGCTTTAAAAAATCTAGCCCGTGACGGGAGACTTTGGCCAATCACATTTCATTTCAGAGAGAGAGAGCGTTCCTATTGGCTGTTCATTCATTAGAAGCAGCTGTCAATCACTTGCGAACACCGATCATACGGTCAAACTAGGCAGCGCTGATCAAATATGAATCAATATTCTGTTACTGTAATGCCTATTTCTCTCCTCAGATGTTTTCATAATCATCTCGTAATGTACTGTTTAGCTGTAAAATGAGAAAGTTTGCTCCGGCTGGTTGGCGGTGCTTGGTATTTCCTCAACTGATCTCAACATGGTGGCTGGGTCACAAACTTTCTCATTTTACAGCTAAACTGAACACTACAAGATGTTTTTGGAAACATTTTACCTTAGAAATAGGCATCACAGTAACAGAATATTGATTCATATTTGATCAGCGCTGCCTAGTTTGACCGTTTGATTGGAGTTTGTGAGTGATTGCAGCTGCTCAGAGACGGCAAGGCTCCAGCTTGGCTCTGATTGGTTGTCTTCCTCCAGTCTGTGAAATCTTGCAGATGTCATTAGGAACACCAGAGGACACAGAGGCACATGATTTTTTTCAGATTACCTGTCTCATGCACTACTGTCAGGATATAGTGACCATTTTATCAAAATAACCTTTTTTTAAATCATATTTGCTCCAACTTGCCTACTTCATCTTTAAATCAGGCTTATTCAGCAGCGTGACCCCAATTAAGACAGTCAGTACAGGCGCTGAGTTATCTGGATCATTTTGACAAGTATAAACCAGAAACACGAAGGTGTTTTTACACAGCAATGTTATTTTCAAGATGTTGACGCTGATACCAGTGAATGTAGAGGAAGGGTGGGGAAAAGGAGCAAGAGATAAGGCTCTGAGTGTTGGGTCTGGAAGGTTTGACAGTGTTTTTTTGGGGGGGCGGGTGTTGTTGCTGTTTTCTTATGGGATTACTGTATTGGGAGAGGATGGGGATTTAAAGTCCGAACTGCCAGTGCCAAGCCAGGAAGTGAGTCTGCTGACCGACTCAGCATCACAAACATAGATGTGGAACATGGAGTTTAATTATAATCCGTTATGAACTGCCATTATAATTATTAAAATCGAAATTAATTTGTCTGCCTATCATATTCCCTTTTGCAATTGATTTGTTTCTTACTTTACAGTTTCCATTTCACCATGGGTTGACTAAAGATGTGTAAGCAGTGTGCCTCCTAAAAATCAAGTGATTTTGTAATCAGTCATTTTATTTACTTTTTTCTCACTCCTCTGTTTCGTTGATTATTATTTTATCTTATTTTTATTTCCATTTATTTTTTTCGTATTCTATAAGTATATAATTTTCTTAAAGTGCCAAAAGAGAGAGAAAGAAATCAAGTGAAATCCACAGAGCAGTCGGTGCTGCGAACACATCTTTGAATTGAAACAGTCATGAAATGGAAACTGTAAACATTAAAGCAGGAAGGAAATTAATTGTGAAACGGAACTTGATGGACAGACAGACAGGTGAGTTAATAAGATAACAATATAACATTTTCAAGTATTTGCTATTTCATCCCAAAATTCAATTATATTTAATTAATTTAAAGACAGAATGGGGAAATTCTGTTAAAATTTGTCAAATTGAATTCCTTTCCTTTTTACTTTATTATTGCATTATTATTATTAGGGCTGTCAATTGATCCATTAATCACACTTTTTATCTGTCAAAAATATAACTTAAAGGGAGATTTGTCAAGTACTTAATACTCTTATCAACATGGGGTGGATAAATATGCTGCTTTATGCAAATGTATGTATATATTTATTATTGAAAATCAACTAACAACACAAAACAATGATAAATATTGTCCAGAAACCCTCACAGGTACTGCATTTAGCATACAAAATATGCTCAAATCATAACATGGCAAACTGCAGCCCAACAGACAACAACAGCTGTCAGTGTGTCAGTGTGCTGACTTGACTATGACTTGCCCCAAACTGCATGTGATTATCATAAAGGGGAGACTCGTGGGTACCCAGAGAACCCATTTTCATTCACATATCTTGAGGTCAGAGGTCAAGGGACCTCTTTGAAAATGGCCATGCCAGTTTTTTCCTCGCCGAAATCTAGCGCAAGTTTGAAACGTTATTTAAACTCCTCCGTGACAAGCTAGTATGACATGGTTGGTACCAAAGGATTCATTAAGTTGTGCATCTTCACTCTAGCTTTAAAACTGAGCCCACTACAACCTAAAAATTGCAAGTTGCGTTAATGCGTTGAAGAAATTAGTGGTGTCAAAGTGAAGTTGCGTTAACGCATTCTTATCGCGTTAACTTTGACAGCCCTAATCATAGTCAAAATTGTGTTAGTGTGTGAAAAAACAAAGTGTTATTTTGCTCTCAGACAGGTGACGCACTAATTTCACAAACACACACTCATGGTCCGTTGACAGTTAAAGATCAGAGGAAGTGTTACAGCGTTAAACTGCTGATAATCATCTCCCATTCCTTCTCCTCTCCCTGCGTCTCTGTCTCCCTCACATGCGTCACACAAGACACTGAAGCAAATACAACAAGTATGTCCACACTCTGTTGAGAGCTGAAACTCATGCTGCTTGTCCTAATTCAACAGAGCATGGAGTTTTACACACACACACACATTACACATTGTCTGATCCTCATCGGCAGTCTTCCCTGTTGCCAGTAGGTCCAGATTATCACAAACCCAGAGGTCTCAGGGCCAAAACAATTCAAGCAGCGTACACACACAACGCGGTATCCTGTGATAGAACCACTATCAGCACCTGACACCTCAAAAACAGGAAAAACGTATTGGCAGGAACACAGATGTGTCGGAGTGTTTAGGGGAGGAGCGTGAGCGCAACTATATATCCCCTGTAGACAGAAGTCTCAACTTCACTCCGCTGAGAGAGGAGAGGAACTGCCTCCATCATGTCCTACTATGAGGTAAGGTCGTCAGTCAGACGTGGTTCTTATGTCAATTCACAAATCTGTGTTTTGGGTCAATTTTTCCTTTGCTTCCTGCCCTTAATCATCGTCATCATCATCTCTCCAGCATATCGTCTTCGACTACGACCTCAATGACACAGGGTCAGGCTCTGGTTCTGGTGACATGGGGGGCGATCTGGAGGAGCCTTGTGATCTGGAGCACGTGATGACTGCTGACCTCCAGCGGGTCTTCTTGCCCGTGGTCTACGCCCTCATCTTCACCCTGGGCATCACTGGGAACGGCCTGGTCGTCATAGTGCTGGGCTGCCAACGCAGGTGAGAAGATGGTCTGATCAATCTCTCTTTGTGTCTGTGACAAGAGCCAGTAATGTAGCGTAATGGTTTCCCCTCCCGTGTTGGTCTACAGGTCAAAGTGCAGCCTCACGGACCGGTATCGCCTCCACCTCTCAGCCGCTGACCTCCTCTTCGTTCTGGCGTTGCCATTCTGGGCCGTGGACTCGGCCCTGTCCGACTGGCGCTTCGGAGCAGCCACCTGCGTTGGCGTGCACGTCATCTATACAGTCAACTTGTACGGCAGCGTGCTCATCCTGGCGTTCATCAGCCTGGACCGCTACCTGGCAGTGGTCCGAGCCACGGACACCAACACCGGTGGGCTGAGGCAGCTGCTGGCACACAGACTGGTTTATGTGGGTGAGTGTCGAAAGATTTCTGTTGGTGCTTTCTTTATCCCAACTCTCCTCTTCTTCTTTCTTCCTCCCACAGTCCCTTACTTCGTTCTATCTTCTCCTCTCCCTGCAGGTGCGTGGTTGCCTGCTGGCCTCCTGGCGGTGCCTGACCTGGTGTTTGCCCGGACTCAGGAGGGAGGCGAGGGGTCCACTCTGTGCCAGCGGTTCTACCCGGCAGACAACGCTCCTCTCTGGGTTGCAATCTTCCACCTCCAGCTGGTGCTGGTGGGTCTGGTGATCCCAGGCCTGGTCCTCCTGGTGTGTTACTGCGTCATCGTCACCAGGCTGACCCGGGGCCCGCTCGGGGGCCAGAGGCAGAAGCGGCGAGCGGTGAGGACCACCATCGCGTTGGTCCTCTGCTTCTTCGTGTGCTGGCTGCCCTACGGAGTGGGCATCTCCGTGGACGCTCTGCTGCGCCTGGAGGTGCTGCCCCGCGGCTGCAGCCTGGAGGCCGTGCTGGGCGTGTGGCTGGCGGTGGCCGAGCCCATGGCGTTCGCGCACTGCTGCCTGAACCCGCTGCTGTACGCCTTCCTGGGGGCCGGGTTCAAGAGCTCGGCCCGCAGAGCGCTCACTCTGAGCCGAGCATCCAGTTTGAAGATTTTACCACGGAGACGCCCAGGGGCTTCCACGACCACAGAGTCCGAGTCCTCCAGTTTACATTCCAGCTAGTGTTTGCTTGTGCTGTCTACATATATTTGTGTATATACTGTGTATATATGTGTGTGTGTTAAGGACGTTTACACAAAGTGTCTGAGAAAGTAAGAAGCAGTCTGCTGGCCCACGACTCGTCTTCTCCCTCACCGTGGGGGTTCTCCTGTAAATACTGTTGTTAGATTTGTTTTCAGTGCTGCTGTGCTTGTTGATGTTTGCAATAAAATACCCCTATTTGTGAAAATGTCTTCTTGTGATTCTTGCATCCTGAGTGAAACTGTGAATTCCTGACTTGTACTTGAACCACTCAACCACAGTGAATGCCACCCTCGCCCTCAGTGGGTGAGATAGATATCAGTAAGGCCCCAATTACACAAACAATTTTGAGACTTATCAAGCAAGCTTTATCTCAGAAAAAACATTGGAAAGGGTCAGGAGAGGTGGAATAGGAAGAACAAGCCTGAATCCAATCTATTTGGTCTCATACATGGTTTAAATATCGGCCGACAACTTTATCCAAAGCTGCAAATCACGATATCTTTTTGGAAATACTACCAGTTTACTTTGTGTGTGGTGTGCTTGGTGGCAGAGCTGGTGTTTCACAGATACAGATTCTTTGAAAAAAAAGTGTCAAAATCAGTTGGCATTGTGGCGTAATCTTTATTATCATCAGCTCGTCTCCCTTTGTGTTGATTCATGATCACTCAGCCGCCTGCCATCTGAATCCACTGATCCGGAGCACGGACACAGTCAAGTTCTCTCGAAAAATGAAACTGTGCTTTGGGATAGCCAGGTGTATCTGAGTCACACGCATTTATGTGTGTGTGTGGATGTGTTTGTGTTACTGTTTTGGGGGGTGCAGATTTATGTTGATGATATAAACAGTTCGCTTCTTCTACGTGAGAGCGAGGGGAGCATGAAGGGGTCAGGAGGTCCATTTTTCCACTACTTAAATGCACTCATACACACACACACATACACATACAAAGTGCTTCCCACAAACCTACTTCCACTTGGAAGTGAGAGAAACAGAAGCTGGAAGTTTACTGTGTCCTGTTTCCTGGAGCAGAGAGGATGAAGAGGAGGGTTGTGAGAGAGGCAAAAAGGAAGAATACAGTAACTCAGCATCCCAATGAGGAGTTGACTCTGTGGCATCGCTGTAACTGTGTCCTACCGTGTGCTTATGTGGCTTTATATATACAGAAATGTGTGTGGAACCATTTCACACACAGTCAATGTAGACAGAAAACGTACCTTTTCATATATTATCTGCCCCCGTCTCTCTCTCTCTCTCTCTCTGTCTCTCTCTCCTTCACACACACAAAGACACACAACTCTCTTCTATTCATAGTGTATTCAAAACAGGAAAGACTTCCTGCAGCTCATTTTAGGAAAAACAAGCAGCTAAAACAATCAAACACCCCGAGCAGCTCTGCACTCGCCAACACACACAGCAGAGAGCTGCTACAGGATAAATCAGTTTAACAACATGCAGGAGAGACACACTGAAGGACATCATGAATGACCAAGTAAAGTGGTGATGTGTAAACATACAGTAAATCTGTAAAGTGTTAAAAGTCAGGATGTTGTTAACTCTCATGAATGTTCCATCCATTCATTATCTGTAGCCGCTTATCCTATTCAGGAGTTTGCATGTTCTCCCCGTGTTAGTGTGGGTTTTCTCCGGTTCTCCAGCTTCCTCCCACAGTAAAAAGACATGCAGGTTAATTGTTGACTCTAAATTGTCCGTACGTGTGAATGTGAGCGTGCATGGTTGTCTGTCTCTATGTGTCAGCCCGGGGATAGTCTGGCAACCTGTCCAGGTAGTACCCCGCCTTCGCCCAAGGTCAGCTGGGATCGGCTCCAGCCATCCCCCATCAACCCTGAGTAGGATAAGTGGTTACAGATGATGGATGCATGTCTTTGGACTGTGGGAGGAAATTGGAGAACCCGGAGAAAACCCACGCTAACACGGGGAGAACATGTATACTCCACGCAGAAGGGCCTGATCTTATGAGTGATACAAATAAGTAAGGGATAATGTACAGCGAGCCGGTAATGATTGTGAAATAAACCCCGACAGGGCAATGCCAATGCTAAGCGGAGGGGTCTTACATCGCCCCGAAGTGGATTCTTTCACAACAATGACCCGCTAGCTGCACATTATCCCACATATTACACGGCTACTTACTTTAAAAGAATCAACATTTTGCACAAAAACGGTCCGCCAGAGTCCGACATCAGAACTGCGCCCATAGCAACGGTCTGTTATACATAGCAACGGTCTGTTATAAAGAAATAACAGACCGTAGAACGCCATGATTGACCAATCAGAATCCAATATTCAACACAGCCGTGTAATAAAATGATCTAATAACCAAATTATGAATTTTGAAAGTTTTGAGTCTCAATTATTATTATATGGTTTACCAGGCCATGTTGGAATTCTTCATTTAGGTGTTGTTCCCCCTTCAAAGTGCTGACTTTCAGATTTAATTTGGGGGGTTTTACATCCACATTAGTGGATCTTCATTTTTAATATTTGGTTCCAAAATTTGGCAAACAATACTGTCTGAAATCTATGAACTGCAGACATCAGCTGACACTGTTTCCTCACTGGTCTAGCCAGGTCTGTGCGACTAATTTCACTTCTTGCTTGTTTTAGGGGGCTTTTTGCTTTCAGTCTGGTTCTCACAGCAAGTGAAACACGTTTAGCTTCACTTACCGACTATACCAGTCAGGAATTGTATAAAATGCTGAAATGCTCCTTGGTTGCCTTGGCAGTATTGATTTGGTTTTGAGCACCCGTGAACTTGAATGCCAGTCCAAAGTGCGGTCAGGGGTCCACCACCAAAACAATGAAAATGTGTCACCGTGTGAATGCAAATACGCCAGGAAACGACTCTTTTCTAAACCATCTCTATCCTCTCCTCTTTCATATCCTGCTGCTCTTGCAACTGTTTGTTCCGGTCGTCTTGTTTTTCATGTGCAACCACAAATCTGATGCCATCAAGGTTGTCGTCTCGGTGGAGCACATGTTGGTTTGGTGCATGCTACATGATTACACCACAATACACGAGAGAGTGTTACTAC
Source organism: Sebastiscus albofasciatus (assembly GCA_916701655.1). Taxonomy (NCBI): domain Eukaryota; kingdom Metazoa; phylum Chordata; class Actinopteri; order Perciformes; family Sebastidae; genus Sebastiscus; species Sebastiscus albofasciatus. The sequence continues at coordinate 23,890 of CAKAOI010052598.1, forward strand.
AGACTGTGTTTGATCCGAACCTACCGGCTGTGTGTGACGTGTGTTTTATTACTATATAGTAGCAGCAATAATGGTACTAACAGTGATGGAATGTAACTCTACTTAAAAACAATTTTTGAAGTACATTTATATGCTGCTTTTACACCTATTTTATTACATTACAAAGAAAAATATCATATAAAAAGCCCTCCTCACCAACCTTGATGGCACTGATGCTCTTGTGGTGCATGTATGAGTATGTGTGTGTGTGTGTGTGTGTGTGTGTGTGTGTGTTTGCCTACAGATGGTCAAGTTCCCTTCATACTCAGACAAGCTGAGCTTCCTGCTGTTGAACAATCGTGGGAAAAGCAGAGGTCAAGACAAAAGGAGAAATAAAGAGGGAGAGAAAGACTGGGTTGCATCCAAATGGCCTGCGATGACTTCCTGCGTGGTTCCTGGTGGATTCATACAATGTGACAGGTGAAACCAATAGCCTGCCGGGAATGTTTGTATTGGCTTCAGCAGGTGGAGACGTGAGAATGACTTGGGAGCAGAAATAGACATTAATGGAATAATAGAGTAGAAATCAGTGTTGGTCGGTCACAGATGGTCCTGGGACTGAACCCTGCAGAGCCTGACTGCAAGGATTAATAACATATAGTTATAAGCAGATACAAGGACATTTTATAAGTATAACTCCTCTTATGAAGCATCCACAAGCAGATAATGAATGACTGACACAATATAACGCAGCTGTAGTCATATTCAGTTATATATGAAGAACCACACGTGAAGAAATCCTTACAGTGGTAAGGATTAAAATTGTTGATTTTGAGGGTTCATTCTTATAGTAATCTCAGAAATAACAGTTTCGCAAATAATTCTCAACTCAAGGACCACTTACTAGATTTCCAAAGACGCTTTCAGCTGCATCTCATGGCCTTCATCAGCACATAGTATTTGCTCAGTTGTTACTGAAAAAGAAAAGAAAAAAACTATAAATAGATACTTTTTTTCATGAATGTAATATATAATAAATGTATATAATACTTTATATTTCACAATCAGATAAATTATGTAGACATGTTTTAATATATTTACAACTTGTTAATTGATATAGCAAACAAAAGTGTATTATGACATGCAAATGATGATAGCATGTAGTTTGGTGCTACTTTCCCTTCTACCATTATAACCACTATAGAATATTGCTATGGTGCATTGCTCTGTTTCTTTGCCCTTATTAACAAACAGCCTCCCCCAGTGGTCGTTCTTGGGCTTAGTTGTATTATGCAGTAAGTTACATGGAAAATTGGAATTTGTATCCATCAGTTTACTCCTACTGTAAGTAATAAGTGATGAGACAGACACAAGATATGACATTTGGGATGGTCAGCTTTCTTTGGATCCAGCACGCACTCAGTTTATATTAACTCTTGAGGTGATTCTCCACCCAAATGCTATCTTTTAAATATATCAAACATTCAGTACCTAAAGGCTCTTGTCCTTCATAGAGAACCCAAGAGGGCCCAATTTGTCTTTCAATATAAAATCCACAAGGGCAAAAAATACACTCTACGACATATATACTGTATGTTCAGTAACATGAGAGTTAGGAATTACAACACTACATTCAATCAATGCCAACACGTCTTTGATATTGATAAAATAATTACTAATATCAGGAACTCATTATTGATGTGATTATTACAAATACCAAAAAAAACAGTGCTGAGAATACATGTATTAATACTGAGTTTTTTAATTACAGTTTTCTTGGTTTGATGGACATAACATGGTCAATGATAACATCAGTGAATATCTTGAAATGATCATGTTTATTGTGCTCTTGCAGTCACTGTGACAAAATACAAATACACATTTGTGTGTATTTGTATTTTGGTGGGAATAATAAAGGTATTAAAAACAGATTTTTACATTGGTGAAAGTTTGTATGAGAAGTGTTAGTATGATGGTGTTTCTCTATTGAGTTGACTGTTAATGAGTGTATTTAGTATTGTGAGTGTTCACTGCCCTACAGTGGTCACAGTGGGGAACTGTAACACTACATTCAATTTGTGGCTTACACATATATTGACAATACTGATGTTACTGTTATTATATGTAATAATAACATTAATATTTTGTTCAATTCAATTCAATCTATTTTTATATAGCGTTGAATCAAAACAGAAGTTATCTCAAGACACCTATACTCATTTAGAGACACTAAAATAATAATGATGATGATGATGATAAATGTATATTATATATTGAATATATATATATTTTTATATATATATTGTATATTATATATTATATTTTGTATATTATATTATATATATATATATAAATAAATAAATATACACTGTAGTATTGCTACTTTTATTTAAGTAAAAGATCTGAATACTTTCACCACTGCTTGTCTGTATTATGTCCACCATATGTCAAACTAATTTAATGTACTAATGTTCAGACAAAGAGACAAACAAAAACTTTTTTTTTTTAAACACATTTTTTCCCCCTAAACTTTATTGGCTTGAAACAGGAAGCGTTCCGCGGGAAAGAGAGCAGAAGAACCATGCGTCATTTGATATCCTCACTCCTGATTGGCTGCCAGACGGAGAACATTCGCACGGCTTCACTGATTGGTCGAACGCGGCGCGCCAAAGATCACGTGTCTCTCTTTTCGCGCGAAACTGACTCTCTGTTTTCTGTGGACTGTAGCGTGCTGCTGTGAGTGTCTGTTCTGAGAGGAGCGGTACGGCTCGGTTTGTGTTTGTTTTTGCAGAAGTTCTTGAACTTTTTATTACACTTTCAACATGGACGTTGCCACAGCAACCGCGGAGAATGCAGGAGAGATGGTGAAGGACGAGTTGGCTGAAAAATGTCAGAAGTTATTCCAGGCTTTCTTGGAGGAGTAAGTCAACAGGCTTCATTGTGTTGTTGTGGGCCGAAACGGGGCTGTGCACGAGTTGATCGCACGATGCATTATTTAAAAATATATTTGTGTATCTGTAACTATGAGGATATAATGCTGTGTATTATAAATAATTCAAGATTCAAGAGTTTTATTTGCCATTTGCTCCTATAATTAGTACATTGGAATCCTGAGCAGTTTACACCGAGTCAGCTTTTAAGCAAAGAAAAAATGTAGAAAAGGCACAAGGTAATTACTGCTCAAAATAAGTAGCACATTCAACTCAACACAATAAATAAATAAATTATTAAAATATAAAACAGTGTACTCAATAAATAAACTAAACTACTCTCTGCATAGGAACGATACCCCAGAATACAAATATACAGTATATGCTCCATGACCATGTTAAAAGAACTTTCTAAAATATTTAAAAAAATAAATAATGAATATATTTCAGACACAGTGGAAGGCAGCTTATTGCACAGCATTACAGTCCATTCAGTTCAGGTGTACTGTGTGTCAATATGGAGGTGAGGTGTGGTGTATTTGTGTCCCTCTTTAATGTCCTTTGCCACCAGTCTGATTGTAGCTGAGAAGAAGCTGTTGTGAAACCAGAAGGTGCTCTGTGAGTGGAGATGCTCTCTGGTCTGTGGTGCCTCAGATAATCATCTTCCTGTAACTGTGTGCAGGTTCCAGACCGGTGATGGGGAGGTGAAGTATGTCCGGGAGGCCGAGGAGCTGATCCGGCCTGAGAGGAACACCCTGCTGGTGAGCTTCACAGACCTGGAGGGCTTCAACCAGGAGCTGGCTACCACCATCCAGGAGGAGTACTACAGGTGAGCTTAACCACCATCAAACTCCACCATCACTGTTGCACCTGCAGCCTCAGTTTGATCTCTCATCACAATGCTGCAGTGAGCAACACTTTCACTGCCATTTGGTGCTTGAAGTGGAAAAAAAAATAAGTGTCAGTACTCCTCTTATTCACATGTTGGTGTGAGTATCAGCAATCTCTTGCCACTTATTCCTATTTATTTATTATTTCTTTAAGCATGTTATACTGTGTCAGTCATAAGATGTGATTTTATTGCTGTATTATAATACTTGGACTATGCATCTTCTATAGTTGGCCTATAATACTCCAATAATATCCCAAGTGGAAAGTTATGGGATTAAGATACTTAAAGTGCTTTTATTGTGTTATTTGTGGTATCTGTAATATATAATAGGATGTCTATATAGCCTTGAATCACCAGCAGCCAGTCAGACAGTTGAGAGGCAGGTGTGCATGAAATATCGTGTATTGCGATATTATGTTTTCTGATATTGTATGTCGTAGCAATAGTTTATATGCAAAGATGAACTCAGCCAATACTTTATTTCGATTGTGAAAATATGCACCCTCTCAGTGTAGATGCCCTTTCAAAGTAGTGCTATGATGTTACAGCGACTGTGATAAATGCAAATGCAGATCCCAGTGTTCTGATTGTTTAAAAAAATAACTTGTTTTTACTTAGATTTGATGCAAACATTGATGTGTTCTTTATACTATGATAGTTTTCCTAAAATTAGATTTAAAAAATTGAAATATATCGCCTTGCTTACGGTATCAAGCTATATCGTGGTCTATTGAATCGTAACCCCTGTATCATGATACCTAGGATGCTGGTATTTGTTAACATGAAGGATTCTGTTTTCAGAGTCTACCCCTTCCTGTGTCGGGCAGTGCGCAACTTCGCTCGGGATCATGGGAATGTTCCTCTCAACAAAGAGTTCTACGTAGCCCTGGAGGATCTGCCCACCAGACACAAGTAAGACATACGACACTAACCTGCTATCAGCTGCTGGTTTTAGTGTGATTTGGTAGATAATAGAAATACAAATACTATAAAATAGAATTAAAGATATATTTCTGCTGTGCAAATTTAAGTAGAATATGCATCGTGCATTGCCACTCAGAAGATAAGTGTCCTCTGGCGGCACAGAGGAGAGTCGTATGTTGATATGCTTGTGGGCAGGAATGATTTCCTGTCGCGGTCCTTATTATAGCGGAGTTGAATACTGTAGAAATTATGTCATTTTATATTTCAAATTAAAACGAGCAAAGCTAGAGCAATATATCAACCCCTTTTCTTGTGCGTAATCTAGGATCCGTGAGCTGTCGTCCATGCGTATTGGCACCCTGGTGAGGATCAGTGGTCAGGTGGTGAGGACACACCCGGTACACCCTGAACTGGTAAGATATCCTGCAGGCAGCATGGAGGTGCTTTAAAAAAACCAAAGCTGTGATGTGAGATATAGTAATGTTGACACTTGTCTGTTGCAGGTGAGTGGCACCTTCCTGTGCATGGACTGCCAGGCTCTGATCAAAGACGTCCCTCAGCAGTTCAAATACTCGCCACCGACCATCTGCAGAAACCCCGTCTGCAACAACCGCTCCCGCTTTCACCTCGACACGCACAAATCCAAGTTCGTCGACTTCCAGAAGGTAACTATGAGCGAGCGACGTGTGTGTGTGTGTATTTATACATAAACAGGTGTACTGATGACAGCTTGAAGGTTTCTGATTGAGTCTTAAACTCTTGTGTGTTCAGGTGCGTATCCAGGAGACGCAGGCGGAGCTGCCTCGCGGTTCGATCCCACGCTCCCTGGAGATCGTCCTGAGGGCCGAGGCGGTGGAGACGGCTCAGGCCGGAGACCGCTGTGACTTCACTGGGTCTCTCATTGTCGTGCCGGATGTCTCTCAGCTCAGCACTCCTGGTATGATCTTGACCACACACTTTGAGCCTTCAATTCACAGATTGTGACACAGGTTGTGTCCGATATCACTCACTACTCATTATCTAGTGGACTATGTAGTGAGTCTACTGACGAGGTCGTGAATACCACAAGAGGGGGGCGTTCTTATGGACTCTCCTCATGAACGCAGTAAACGCGACCCCATTTGAAGGCACCAGTAGTCCTCCATGTACAACTCCCTGGGTAGTGTGTAGGGAGTAGTGAATGATTTGGGACACAGCCGTAGTGTGAAAGCAAGAAAGTACTTGAACAAATCACATTCGACACCTCATGACCGTCTGTATGGGCGTCCCGTCTCCAGGTGTGCGAGCAGAGACCAGCACCCGCGTAGCTGGAGGACCCCGGGGCTTTGAAGCTGACGGTCTGAGAGGACTGAAAGCTCTGGGAGTCAGAGAGCTTTCATACAGACTGGCCTTCCTGGCCTGCAACGTGGCCCCGACCAACCCACGAGTAAGAGACGCACACACAAGCTAATAATGAACGCATTTCCATAGTAATCAACCTACAGTTTTGTTCTCACCCAAACATGTTCAATTAAAAGTGTGTCTTCTTCTTGTTGTAGTTTGGCGGTAAGGAGCTGCGGGATGAGGAGCAGACGGCAGAAAGCATCAAGAGCCAGATGACGGAGAAGGAGTGGGAGAAAGTGTTTGAGATGAGCCAGGACAAGAACTTGTACCACAACCTGTGCACCAGCCTCTTCCCCACCATCCACGGTCAGTGCTTCGCCCCGCCGTCGAACATTTTCATTGTAAAGCTGCGGATTTTCAGTTAAATTAAATGGCGACCGCGTTTTTTGCAGGCAACGACGAGGTGAAGCGCGGCATCCTGCTGATGCTGTTCGGAGGCGTTCCCAAAACGACCATGGAGAGGACCTCGCTGAGGGGAGACATCAACGTCTGCATCGTCGGAGACCCCAGTACCGCCAAGAGCCAGTTCCTCAAGTATGTGTACTTCAACATCCACTATTGTTATTGTTCACAATGTAGAATTATCAGGGAAAAAATAGGGTGTGTTCACTGGACACGTCGATAGCGAGTTTACTGCATCCCAAACACATTTTCTATCATCCACGGGATGAAGGGACGCCATTAATCTGGAGCCCTGGTAGTACCTGCGGTAATTTAGACATGGACTTGGTCCTGAAGTCGGTTCTCGTGACATACCTGATTGTAATACATCAAATGTAGGACTGAAAGTATCGACTCTGTCCACAGATCTGTCTCAATGGTGATTTAAAATGTGTGTTTGTGTAGGCACGTGGAGGAGTTCAGCCCCAGAGCGGTGTACACCAGCGGCAAGGCCAGCACCGCTGCAGGTCTGACGGCAGCCGTGGTCCGAGACGAGGAGTCCCACGAGTTCGTCATCGAGGCTGGAGCTCTGATGCTGGCTGACAACGTGAGTGTTAAAGACTCATCAAGCAGACAGTGAAGGACATGAAGTGTATTCAAGAGGTATTAATGACGGTGTTTTCTTCCAGGGCGTGTGCTGCATTGATGAGTTTGACAAGATGGACATCAAGGACCAGGTGGCCATCCATGAAGCCATGGAACAGCAGACCATCAGCATCACCAAGGCTGGAGTCAAGGTAACGCAGCCGGATTACACTGAACGTTGAAATAGTATAAAAGGGAGAGACGCTAATGTTTTTAAGCACATTAATAATGTGTACTTAAGTACATTTTTGGTGGCCCAAATGTAAACATATGTGAAAACAATACAGAAAAGACAATCTATCGCATCTTAGCACAGCCTTCCTTAACTCTAACATTAACAGAATGAAAATATGTCATTATTTTAGTTCTCTCAGTCTCTTAGTGCACACACTACAGAAGATACAGTCTGTTTTTGGCATAAAAACACACAATTCCTACAGAGAATAGTTGGTGGCCACGGAGTACCATTTTGTGGCCACGGTTGATGTCGAACCCTGATACCCTGACACATTCTCAAATTCTAGACTCGCAGTTGTCTGTTGAAGATCATGATGCTTTGGTCTGTTGAAGAATTATAGAAATTCCTCTAAATGTGTTTTCTTTACTCAGTTTGTGTTTTCTTTATTCAGTTGTGGTGAAGTTGGAAGTGAAGATCCAAAAAAAACTTTTTTATGTTTTCTTGTAAATTTTACACCTCGTTTTGGTCAGGAGAAAACTTCTTAATGCTCATGAAGGACAAGATAAAAAAACATTTCTATAGCATGACATGCAAATCCAGTGCAACTAAAACAGTTACAGTGCCACTTGATTTCAAGATGCACAAGAAGCCAACATTTAAAGGAAGCCATTCAGTCAAGTCTGCAGCAGACTAACCTGACTGTCCGTCTCCTCCAGGCCACCCTGAATGCTCGCACCTCCATCCTGGCTGCCGCCAACCCCGTCGGTGGATGCTACGACCGCAGCAAGAGCCTGAAGCAGAACGTCAACCTGACCGCCCCCATCATGAGCCGCTTCGACCTCTTCTTCATCCTGGTGGACGACTGCAATGAGGTACGCGTGTACAGTCTGTGCATTTGTTCTATTTTTCATTCTTGCATTTTATTTCATGTTCAGCTGTTTAATTGTGTCGGCATTCTTATTTGTTGTAGTCTTATGAATCCTTTATTTTTTGCATGCTCTTATCTGATGCTATAACAAGGATTATTAACGTTTTATCTGCATGTTGGTCTGTGTGTATCCCAGGTGACGGACTACGCCATCGCCAGACGCATCGTGGACCTGCACTCCCGCCTAGAGGAGTCTGTTGACAGACTGTACTCTCTGGACGAGATCCGCAGATACCTGCTCTTTGCGAGGCAGTTCAAACCCAAGGTGTGCATCTGCCCTGCACAGATCGTGTGTGTGTGTTTACATCAGGGTTAACAATTTGTATACTTGTGATTAACCACTGCGTATTCCACGTGTGTAGATCTCCAGCGAATCCGAAGAGTTCATCGTCGAGCAGTACAAACGCCTCCGACAGCGCGACAGCTCCGGGGGTGTGACCAAGTCGGCCTGGAGAATAACGGTGCGACAGTTGGAGAGCATGATCCGCCTCTCGGAGGGCATGGCGCGCATGCATTGCTGCGACGAGGTGGGTACCTGCCAACAATGACTCTCTACTCAGCCAGCACAAAATGTTCACAGGCACTTTGGCACAGACACTATAAAAGTTCGACACACTTGGATACAGGAGAAAATGTAATGCATAAAGTGACAGTTCTGCATAAAGTGAGCTGCAAGTATACATTTAAAACCTGGGAGCTGATTCTACATTAGAATATATCGCGCACAGCTTGAGAACTAACTTTGCAAAGGTGCATGATATTTTTCTCACAAGCCAATCAGAGCAGACTGGGCTATTTCAGGACGAGGTCTAAAACAGAGCGTTTCAGACAGAGGGTGAATGCAGGTATATTCAGACAGTATGAGAAAAACAATGTATTTTTTTTGAACATTACAGCATGGAAACATGTTCTAGTAGAAACCAAAAATACAAGTATGAACCTGGAACTGAGCATACGCCCCCAAGCATATTACAAGTTTTGCCTTTCTCTTCGTGTCTTCAGGTGCAGCCCAAACATGTGAAGGAAGCCTTCCGTCTTCTGAACAAATCCATCATCAGAGTGGAGACGCCCGACATCAACCTGGAGCAGGACGACGAACTGGAGGAAGACGAGCAGCAGCAGCAGGAGGAAGATGGTACAGACGCACACAAATGCTCACTCTCTCTATACCTACTATACTCGACCTGAAGTTTGTGTCTGGAAATAAAATCCAGGTTTTATCTGAAGCAAATTGTTTTTTCTTCGCAGGAAACGCCGTCCCCAACGGAGTGAATGGCGTAAACGGCCTAAACGGTCATGCGGAAGGTGTTAACGGGCACGCCAATGGAATTAACGGACATGTGAACGGCCACGCGGAGACCGGCAGCCAGCCCAAACCGTCTCTCCGCCTGTCCTTCCCCGAGTACAGACGCATCTCCAACCTGCTGGTCCTGCATTTGCGCCGGGCGGAGGAAGGTAGGAGACGCCTCTCGTCATACTGAAAATAACTTAATAGTCTTTTTTTTAAAATCATTATTCAGTCTAACCTCTTCACTGCTGTCTGTGTTGCAGCCGAGGAAGAGGAGGAGCTGAAGAAGAGTGCGGTGGTGAACTGGTACCTGAAGGAGATCGAGTCAGAGATCGACTCGGAGGAGGAGCTCGTCAATAAGAAGGGTCTGATAGAGAAGGTCCTCCACAGGCTGGTGCACTATGTGAGTTCAACCGCTGCAAAAAAACACAACCACACATTTCCTATCCATCATTGTAAGCCCAGTGTGAACGTAATTTAACCGTGTGTGACCTGCTTCCCTCCAGGATCACATCCTCATCGAGCTGTCTCAGTCGGGGCTGAAGGGCCCAGAATCCGCGAGCACAGAAGAGGAAGTCGTTCTGGTCGTCAACCCCAACTACATCCTGGACGATTAAACTCCTCCGGCTTCACAATCTGTTGATATTAAACCTCAACAATGATGTTCAAGATGTTTTTGAATGCTCATATGTAACACACATACATAGCAGCAGCATTGGAGATGTTATTAGACGTGTACTGTACAGACGATTCTGGGGCTCTTTAAGATAAAAACAAAGATGTTTCTTAGTCAGACTTTTGTAAATATGCTGCTTTCTATCCTGTTGTTTGCTGTTTGGCTCTCGGTCAAGGGAACCGCCCTGAATTGTGTAATTGTTTATCCATAACTGTATATTTGAGGCTTTACTTACCTCCATGGTTTCAAGTTATATGTCTTTTTTGTAAAAGTAATGACATGAAGAGTGAGTGGAAATGCTGGTTAAATAAATAAAAAATGTTGACAAACGCAACTTGCTTGGCTTTGTATTTTTTGCGCTGTTTTTAACTTCCTGCAGAACATCGGTGTTGTCCACATAGTGCACTTTCATACACTAAGCTACTGGAGTTACCCTGCAGACTGTTTAACAGTCTCTTCTGCACTATGTTCACTTTTTTAATAGTCGTGTATCACAGCTGTTACCCTGCACTATATTCACTTTTAACAGTTTTCTTCATCTCCTTGTATTTTTATATCTGGTAAATTTTTTTGTACTTTGTACTACTAACTTTTTTACTGCCTTTTTACTAACATGTTTTGCACTATGGAACTGTGATGCTGGAAACTTGAATTTCCCTCAGGATCAATAAAGTCTCTCTCTCTCACTCTCACTCTCACTCACTCACTTATATATATTTGTTTTATTGGCATGACTGTTAGGTGAACAATATTGCCAAAGCGTCAATTCAATAATAAATAAAAAAACAAATATATATACAATTCATTAAGCAAATTACAATATATAGATATTTAAAAAGAACATGCATGGAAGAAAACAATAAAGAAGTAATTAATGTTTGTTGTGTCAATAAAACAAACAAACAAATAAAAAACGACTAATACTATATTGCAATATCAAAGGATAAATGTAAAAAACAAAAAAACATGAAGTAGAGGAGTAAATAAAAGTCTCTCTTCCTCTCTCTCTCTCTCTCTCCCTCTTCCTCTCTCTCTCTCTATCCCTCTCTTCCTCTCTCTCTCTCCCTCTCCCTCTCTTCCTCTCTCTCTCTCGTCAATTCAATAATAAATAAAAAAGACCAAAACAAAAACTTATATATACAATTCATTAAGCAAATTACAATATTTAGATATTTTAAAAGAAAAAAAAAACAATTAATAACAATATATTGCAATATCAAAGGATAAATGTAAAAAACAACAAACCCCCCCACCCAAAAAAAACAAAACAAAACAAAACCATGAAGTAGAGGAGTAAATAAAAGTCTCTCTCTCTCTCTCTCTCTCGCTCTCTCTCTCTCTCTCGCGCTCTCAGATATCTAGAGCGCCACTGCGCATGCGCGACAAAGATTACTCAACAATCATGGCGGTGTCCTACGTGACAGCAGTCAGGACAGCACTAAAAGGTAAATTATATTAACATTAAACCTTCTGTTAGAAGTTACCATCAAGAGATTAATACAACTAGCATCCAGGCTACCTTTCAACACAGTCACTTCTGTAAATAATGTCATGTATAGTAATACATTAGGACAAACCGGTGCATGTAATAGACTGAACCCTCACAGACAGAAGTCACTTCATCACAGAGTCTATCCAGAGGAACATTTATTACAGAAGATAAAGAGTGGCATACAGATGTAAACTGTTCCTTCTGCCAATCACATCCTGAAACTTGCTCTCATTTATTCTGGTCCTGTAAATATACATGTGAATTGTGGAAAGATGTAATAATAATAATAATAATAATAATAATCAGATTTTGCACTGTACTATAGAAATATTATATTTGGCTCCTACTAAATAATTGAAATTCAAGAAAAAGTAAAAAAAGAAAACATAAAAATTCACTAATTGATTATTAACTAGCACAGTACATAATGTTGAGAATTGTTTTTTACACACGATATATATATATATATTTTTTTTGTTTGTTTTTTATTTCAAAATGACAGTATACATTATAACAGCAGAAAACATTAAAATAATTAACTTACAGAAGAAGCATAACGAAAACATAAACAAAGAGCTGTGACAAACATTAAAGAACAACAGAAATGAAACAAAACCAACATAAAATTTAAAAAAAAGACCATGCGTTAGTATGACAATAATTTCACTTAAAAACTTTAATAATGTTAAGAAAAATGAACCTGTACTATAGAAATATTATATTTTGTTGCTATGATTACAGTGACAAAGACAGTAATGCATTTTTTCTTATTAATTTAATTTTAATTCTCATGAAGTTCCACATTCAGAAGTGTAAATTTACCAAAATAAAAGTCTAATTTCTTTGTATTTATGAAAGAAATAGAATTATTTCTCTACAAAAAAAGCAATGAAAACAATGAATGTATGCAATATCTTTAATGTTTTTAAGTGAAATTATTGTCAAACTCTCGCGTGATCTTTTGTATTATTATTATCTACTTATTAATTTATTTTTATTGTTTATTTTTATTATTGTATCTGTTGTCATTTTATGTTTGTCGCAGTTCTTTGTTTATGTTTTCGCAATGCTTCTTTTGTATGTAAATGTTTTTAATGTTTTCTGCTGTTACTATGGATACTGTCATTTGGAAATTAAAAAAAAAAAAGTCATATCATGGAGGAATAAATGTGTCTTATCCTCTGTTAGGTCTTCACCTTGTTCCCGGCCGGTGGCTCCTGACACAGAGGAGCCGGACCCCGGCAGTGTGTCGGTGTTTACGGCTACATGTCTCTCCTGCTGCCTCCCTGAGCAGCTCCAGGACAGAACCACAGACACAGCAGATCAGCACAGACAAGAGGAAAGCTGAGGAGGAAGAGGAGGATGAGGAGGAAGAGGAGGGTCCTGAATACATCCCCAAGAAAAAGGCTAAGAACCCCATGATGGTGATCGGCTACGCCTGGTGAGTCTGTACTCTATATTCACTCTACATACACCCTTCAGGTCAGGGGTCTGCAACATGAGGCTTTTCAGCTCCTCTCCAGTGGCTCCCTGTGGGTTTAGAAACATGGAAATGAATAATGAATTTTTTGTTTACATTTTCATTTTTATTTATCATTGTTGTAGGTCTATGGTACGATGATACTATGGAGTATTAGGGCCACATTGAGGAAAAAAAATAAATCTGAGATTTCAAGAATAAAGTCTTAATATTATGAGAATAAAGTCAAAAGTTTTTACATGTTATTTTCTTTTTCCCGTAAAGTTCTGACTTTATTCTCGTAATATTCCGACTTTTTTCCCGTAAAATTATGAGTTTATTCTCGTAATATTACGACTTTTTTCCCGTAAAGTTCTGACTTTATTCTCGTAATATTACAACTTTTTTCCCGTAAAGTTAGGAGTTTATTCTCGTAATATTCCGACTTTTTTCCCGTAAAATTATGAGTTTATTCTCGTAATATTACAACTTTTTTCCCGTAAAGTTAGGAGTTTATTCTCGTAATATTACGACTTTTTTCCCGTAAAGTTCTGACTTTATTCTCGTAATATTACAACTTTTTTCCCGTAAAGTTAGGAGTTTATTCTCGTAATATTACGACTTTTTTCTCAGATTTCTTTCCCCTCAATGTGGCCCTAATACTCTGTAGTACAGTGTATCTTTGGCCCTCACTGCATTAGACTTACATACTACATACTTAGACTATAAACTGTGTTACCTTCATCACAATGCTCAAATGTTTTGCGGCTCCAGACTGATTTATTTTTTTCTTTGCCTAAAATGGCTCTTTTGATAGTAAAGGTTGCTGACCCCTGCCTCAGTGTCTTTGGATAAATCTAAATGTACCTAAATGTATCTGTGCACATAGATACCTTTTTAGTTATATTTTGCTTCACTTAAACCTGAAGTAGGCAGAACATTTTTGGCATCATTGTAATTTGGGTTTGTACCAAACATCAACAGATAATTTTCCTTCTACACGAGGAGTAGTTTACCTTGAGAATCATCAGTATTACCCTGCACTATGAGTACTGCTACTTGGGCAGTATTACTGTATTTGGAGTAGTTGTGTAAGTGTGATTGAGTGTTGATTATTTGGATCTTAAGGTATCCCTTGGTCCTAAAGCAAAGTGAGCTGCTGCTGGTTCATCTCATCAGTAACAACCTTGGCAGCCTGTGTGTCGGATCTACTAAATTATTCATGTTTTACCAGTCAGATTATTGACTGCTGTCGTCTACAGTGATCGCTGTTATGCAGAAACTGACAACACTGGCTGTTTACATTCTTGTACCAGAAATCATGTAGAAATACGGTAGTTGAAAGGGATGCTCTCGCCAGATTATACACTCTATTGTGGATTTATTAGACTAAAACTCTTAATAAAGCAGCCCTGCCAGAAAAGTCCTACCTAATATAATCTACATTATAATCTCTAACCAAACACTTTTTGCATTCCCACCCAGTTTACTCCCTCTGCACTGCACTATGTGGACAGTTTCTCTACACTCAGCATCAATAATGGACACTGTTTGTATTGCCCACTGTGTAAAATAATCAATCTAATAATCAATACCCCCCCCCTCTGCAGGATGATAGGCCTCCCCACAGGTATCATCGGCTTCCTCTTGGCCAAGAGAGAAGTGGACAAGAACCGTCTGAAGCAGCTGAAGGTCCGACAGAGGATGAACAAGTCAAATGTCGGAGAATATGAAGGGAGTCGCTACAACCATCATGCAGAGGATGTCAAATAGGACCAATGATGTATGTACGGCTGCAATGATTTGCAACCTATCCTGAATGTCGCCACTGAGACTTTGACTTCACTGCACTACGGCCCAAAGACTGATTACGGAAGAGACATCAACTTTATGAGCTTGAGTTTAAAACATCCAAATCCTCTTTTGGACCATTTCTTCTCGAGGCAGATGCAGGAAATCTGGGAAAGACGGAACGTGCTTGTGAATGAGCTTTTAATTAACAGCTGTTTTTCTTTCTTGCTCATTAACAAAGATGTAATATACTGTTATGGTTGACCACTTCATTGAATCCGGAGGATTATCACATATTTATTAGCCTTGACGCTGATGTTCTATAAATATGATAAAGGAAATAAATGTATATATTTAAATTTGTGAATACATAAACAAGAATCATCACTGGTACAACTGCATATGAACCACATCAGAACTATACAATTGTTTATTTTATATGTAGTTGGAAAAAATAAAGAAAAGTCATAGTATAGTATGTCGAAAAAAAATAATAGTATAGTATGTGGAAAAAGTCCAAAAAGTAATTGTATAGTATTTCGAAAAAATAAAAAAGGTCATAGTATAGTATGTCGAAATTTTTTTACAAAGTCATTGAATAGTATGTCGAAAAAAAGGTTATTGTATAGTATGTCGGAAAATTAAAAAAATGACATTTTTTCATAAGATTTTTCGACATACTATACTATGACTTTTTTCATCAAATTTTTTGACATACCATACTATGAATTTTATCATAAAATCTTTCGACATATATTATGAATATTTTCATGAAATATTCTGACATACTATACTATGACTTTTTTTCACAAGATTTTTTGACTTACTATATACTATGACTTTTTTTCATAAGATTTTTCGACATACTACACTATGATTTTTTTCATACAATTTTTCGACATACTATACTATGACTTTTTTTCATAAGATTTTTCGACATACTATACTATGAATTTTTTCAATAAATTTTTCCGCCAACATACTGAGACTTTTTTCATGAAATATTCTGACATACTATATTCTGACTTTTTTTTCATAAAATTTTTCGACATGCTATAACATGAATTTTTTCATGACATTTTTTGACATACTGTATGACTTTTTTTCGTAAGATTTTTCGACATACTATAACATGAATTTTTTCAATAAATTTTTCAACCAATATACTATAACTTTTTCATAAGATTTTTCGACATACTATACTATGACTTTTTTCATCAAATTTTTTGACATACCATACTATGAATTTTATCATAAAATCTTTCGACATATATTATGAATATTTTCATGAAATATTCTGACATACTATACTATGACTTTTTTTCACAAGATTTTTTGACTTACTATATACTATGACATTTCTTTCATAAAATATTTCGACATACTACACTATGATTTTTTTTCATAAGATTTTTCAACATACTATACTATGAATTTTTTCAATAAATTTTTCCGCCAACATACTGAGACTTTTTTCATGAAATATTCTGACATACTATATTATGACTTTTTTTTCATAAAATTTTTCGACATACTATAACATGAATTTTTTCAATAAATTTTTCCGCCAACATACTATGACTTTTTTTTCATACAATTTTTCGACATACTATACTATGAATTTTTTTCAATAAATTTTTCAACATAATGTACTATAACTTTTTCCATAAGATTTTTCGACATACTATACTATGACTTTTTTCATCAAATTTTTTGACATACCATACTATGAATTTTATCATAAAATCTTTCGACATATATTATGAATATTTTCATGAAATATTCTGACATACTATACTATGACTTTTTTTCACAAGATTTTTTGACTTACTATATACTATGACATTTCTTTCATAAAATATTTCGACATACTACACTATGATTTTTTTTCATACAATTTTTCGACATACTATACTATGAATTTTTTCAATAAATTTTTCCGCCAACATACTGAGACTTTTTTCATGACATATTCTGACATACTATATTATGACTTTTTTTTCATAAAATTTTTCGACATACTATACTATGACTTTTTTTCATGACATTTTTTGACATACTGTATGACTTTTTTCATAAGATTTTTCGACATACTATAACATGAATTTTTTCAATAAATTTTTCCGCCAACATACTATGACTTTTTTTTCATAAAATCTTTCAACATAATATACTATAACTTTTTCCATAAGATTTTTCGACATACTATACTATGACTTTTTTTCATCAAATTTTTTGACATACCGTACTATGAATTTTATCATAAAATCTTTCGACATATATTATGAATATTTTCATAAAATATTCTGACATACTATACTATGACTTTTTTTCACAAGATTTTTTGACTTACTATATACTATGACATTTCTTTCATAAAATATTTCGACATACTACACTATGATTTTTTTTCATAAGATTTTTCAACATACTATACTATGAATTTTTTCAATAAATTTTTCCGCCAACATACTGAGACTTTTTTCATGAAATATTCTGACATACTATATTCTGACTTTTTTTTCATAAGATTTTTCGACATACTATAACATGAATTTTTTCAATAAATTTTTCCGCCAACATACTATGACTTTTTTTTCATACAATTTTTCGACATACTATACTATGAATTTTTT